>JBANRG010000097.1:0-185405 GCA_037954225.1 Stygiomarasmius scandens | reverse complement strand
CGTTTTTGACTCTTTAAAATGTTGTGCCGGTTTGCCGTGAGTATAACAGCTTATGTCAGTATATAAAATTCATGCCGCTGATGCCGCTGGCCTTAGTTTTCGGCTTGAGTGGCCAAAAACCTCATAGGCGATCAGCCCCGCAGAATTGCAAATGTCGTTAACGCATTTTGCCAGGTACATTTGTAAATGTTTTACGATATCAGCTGTATATGCATGCTTTAGGCCTAGTGACCTTTGCTCCTGGATCTTCATGACATCAACCTCAACTACACCACAGATTTATATCCCACAAGTCCAGTTAATCCATAATTAATTAACTAAAAATATAAAAGAATTAGGCCTAGTTAGCCTGGGAACCCGGCAAAAGGAAAGCCTCAGAGGAATTTCACTCACGCAATCGCAGCTCCAGCTCCAATTCCATTTCCTGCTCCACCAACTACGAGGAGGGGTTTAAGAGTTTTGAGAGCTGTAATCGAAAGTGTCATAAGAACTGAGAATGACGTTAGTGACCGACATACCCCATCAGGAAATCGGGGTAAAAACTTTCAAGGGGTTGTGTGGGGTTGTGCAAGCTTGCACAACCCTGAAAGGCTTGACAGCTGACAAGCGGAACAGTAAACGCGAAAAATCCGCAAGTTCCGATGATCAAGTTATTGTGTATTTCCAGATTGCAGAATGTATAGCGCCCGTCCTACAGATGTACTCTCATTAAAGTCAAAAACAATCCTATATTATGTGTCTAGAAGTTTGTGAGCTAAGAAGCTGTATTTTAAGTAGATTTACTTTTTTGTATCTGCACTTGTGAGGTTGCGGGATTGCATGCCAGCGGAAAATCGGCTACAAGGCCCGAAACCTCGCAAGTTTTTACCCCCATTTGCTGATGCCGAATCTCTTCCTTGAGCCTCTGCTCGTTTCAGAACTTTGTTTTGCAGACTAGCAGGCTCCTTTTCTACTTACAACATGAAATGAATTGCGACAAGCTTGAATCAACATGTTACTGGGCCGAAAGAAGTCAAAGACTTCCAATCCAAACTGGAAAGTTTCTTGAATACTCCCTACGTGGTCCTTACCGTCGGCCTCGCCGAATCTTGCGATACATTCGAAAATTGACACCTTGCTTGACATCAAATACAATAAACCTGTGCATATCCCACAACGATTGAGGACTGATGGAGACGTGGGTCGCTCTTTTTGGAATTTATTCCATCATCGGGGCATCGGAAGGATACGTAAAGCTGTCAATATTTTCTGTTTTTTGTTTTTTTGACGACTATCCTTAATGCGTATTTCAGATCAGCTATGGCCAACCTCAAATTTGGGTATGAGTTTTGCTCTTCAGTCATCGTGTAGATTCCTGATAGGAAGTAGTCTCTCCACTAGACAAAAACCAACAGTTTTAAACGTACGATTTGTCGACCGGCAAGGTATATTCTTTCTTTAATCACTTTACATGATATGATATCTCTGCTCTTCAATGCCTTCCTTTGTCAATGATGATGGAAACCAAAAAACACTTTGATACTCTGGAAATTCTGAATGGTTGTTCAAAGCTATAAGACTTTGAATTTGCGTCATATACTCTCCTGACTCGGAATTCTTCGTTTTTTTTTCTTCCCCTTATTATCTCTCCAGAAAATTTTACGATTCTTGATTCTTTTTTCAGGCTCGTCTCCGAACGTGGTACAAATCAAAGTTCTGTTACCATACTTCGCATCTTTTCTAAAGCGTGATAGACGGACCACATCTGATTCCATCAAATGATTGAAAGAACTATGAGCTTTTGTACTGGTTCTGTCGTTACCTTTATTATCTAACGCACATTCTTCTATTGCTATAAGAGTAATACTACCTTTTCTTGTCTCAGCAAATACAGTCCCTGCCCTTGGTCATTGTTTGTTATGCTCCCGAGACTTGTCAGTCATGACAATACCACTTCAGCGAAGAATGACAGCCTCTTGACTTAGCCGATTCAAGAAGTACTCGTATTTTCTTATTCCCTTTTTCTAGCCGCTGGGGTATGTACTGTATTCATATTATTCCTCGAGAATCACAGCTTACATTAATAGATACTGATATGGGATATTTTATCCCATGTATTGGATGATTGCCATATGCTGATCAAGGGTCCTCTAAAAGCACCTCTTGTTATCTATCTCATATCTAGGTACTATATCGATATCATGAATGCAAGGCACGTTACTGACATTGTTCGTAGAATCTCATCGCTTGGTCTATTGATCACAGTCTTCTTTCTGGGACTTGTAGCAATGGACATTAATTGTCATACCAGTTCAATTGCCCTAGAATTTTTCTACTTCTTGACCTTGAGCACGCACTCTTTATTTGCGAGCAAGGGCAATCTATCTATTATCGTTTGCATAATGAGTGAGAATCCGCCCGTCGGCAAAAGATGTCACACGTTTCGCACCGTTGAGCAAAATCAACCCATATCTCAACGACCACGCTATTCCTCATTATATGCTGGGTATCATCTGAACAAGAAAAATTGCCCCAGCAATGCTGTCAACTTTTTTTTGCTTGAATACCACCTCGTTTCGTGAAAAGCTACCAGACATGCCTGAGAATATAGTTATATTGACATAGAGATGTAGGAACACGTTTTCTGCTGAAACCAACTGGTTAGAATTGTTGGGGCAATTTTTCTGGTCAGAACGGTACCCAGTACAAGGTAGGGAATGGTGTGGTTGTTGAGATATGAGTCAATTTTGCTCAACGGTGCGAAACGTGTGACATCTTTTGCTGACGCGCGGATTCTCACTCATTATGCAAATGATAATAGATAACTGATTAGTTAGAGCTGTCCTTCCCAAGCAATACGTTATCTCTTTGGAGATGTATCCTGCAAGATGGTCAATTTTTTTATTTGTACGTTTTTTTCTCTTCTTCCGAACGATCTGAGGCTGAAGAATATCAGGATTTCATTGTTCTCAGAAATACTCATCACCATACTTACGTTGGTTCCTTCACTTGGCCCTTACTATCGAGTTGTCATGATCCCTGTCTACATCACGATTGTAAACTCAATGGCATGTAGCGTCTTTCGAAACCTGCGATTAGGAAAGTTTCGAGAACAAACATTGTCTTATGGCAGGGATCCTCAAGTCACCTCTGTCGTGTTTGCTCCGAACGACTCTCCCGACCAAGTTTCTGACATTTGATCGGGATGTTGCTTGCAGGATTTTACTCGGATAAATATGGAAATGCTACTTCTATGAATATGAACAATGAGTACTGAAACAGATTCAAAGACACCGCCGGCGTGTCGTACACTGAATCAGTTATCTAGTTAAAGTACAACTTGATGTAGTACTTGTATTGATGTGATATAAGAGTGTATCGGCTCTGCAAACGTGCGTAGCCCCAAAATCACCATATGCTACCAGGATAGTAGCTATGATTGCAAATTACACAAATGGCGAAGAATGACAATCACTGACCGCGCGTTCCAGAATTTAGTGATAGCACTGCGCTTTGTGGTGTGTGACAGTCACTCCATCACACACGGAATCACTGGAGCTCGTGTCGTGTGCAGCGCAGGCGATGCAAAATGAGAGGTTTACACTTCCAAGTCGCCTGTGATAGCGCTAGCGACACCGACAAAAATCTGAGCACGGAAAGCCAATTGGAACAGGCTGGATCTGTACTTTGCTTCAAGTTCTCGGATGATGGTGGAAGAACGGGGGAACGGAGCTAGTAACATAGGACCTCCGCTTGCCCACCAACTTCTTCGTCTACTCTTGTATGTCGCTCATCTCCCACTGCCCATAGATGGACTGGCTTTGGAAGTCTGGTCTCTTCTCCATGCTAGTTTGTCTACTTCGAAACTTTGTCTTGGGAACCGGCAGCCTTGTTCAAAAACTTTTCACTCTAACTCGGTATGCCTTCATGTCACTTTTCTCGTTGTCATCAGTGTGTTCGTATCGATGACTATGGACTCAGAACTACTGGATGTGTGTTCTCCTTCTTGTGTGACACCTTACTTGTTCGGTACCAATTGATACGCTTTGAACGTCACGGATGTTGTCATTGATCACAATCTAACCTGTGCACGTCCCACAACAGTCTAAAACGAGCCCCTCTCATTAATGGAGACATATTATTTTGTTGATTAATATGCATACTATCACGGTATACATCATCAGCCATTTTAATGTCCGAAAATGCACGAACTGCTTTGGCAGTGACTCTAGAAACTTTGGACATTGTCTGAAACCACACATGGCTTTGAATCTGCGCCAGTCGAGTTCTATTATATCTCGGAGGCCGTTTCTTTTCCTTCCCTTTCTCTACATAATTTCCGCCTTTACGATTCTTTCCGCATGCTTTCGAAGCAGGTCTCCAAACACAGCACGCGAAATTAAGGTTCTGGTATCATTAACCAAGTCGTTGGATTTGCACCCGGTGTCTTCTCCAAAGAGTCATAGACGGTTTACATTTGATTCCATCAAACGATTGAAAGACTCACTTGTACTGGTTTTGTCGTTATCCTTACCGTCTGATGTCCGTTCTTCTGCTGCTATAAGAATAACCCTATTCTTCCACTTCTCAGAAAATACAATCCCTGCCTTGAATATCACTTATCATGCTTCCAAAACTAGACAACAATACCACATCAGCAGAGAACTTGAGCCTTCCAACTGAACTGATCCAGGAGGTGCATATATTTTCTTATGTCCTTTTCCTGTCCGCTGGGGTGTGTATTCATATAATTTTTCGAGAACCACAGCTTACCTTACCAGATACTCATATGGGATATTTTATCCCATGTTCTGGATGATTACCGTATGTTAACCAAGGGCCCTCTAAAAGTGCCTGTTATCATTTATCTCATATCTAGGTATGCCATCATACTGAGATCACAGCCTATCACTGACATTGCCTGTAGAATCTCAACACTTAGTTTCCTGATCACTGTATTCTTCCTGAGCCCAGCAGGGATAGATATCAATTGTCATATTGGTGCAATTGCCACAGAATGTTTTTTCTTCTTGGCCTTGAGCAGCAATCTTGCACTCTTTTGTTTGCGAGCAAGAGCAATCTATCAAGGCAACCAATTGGTCAGAGGCATCCTTTTGGCGCTTTGGCTTGCTACTGTTGGCAGCTGTCTCACAGTCTTTTTCGTATTTGATGCCGTCCCAAGTCCCAAAAAGGAAGTGAGCAGCTGTATTTTAACAGAAAGGAGTTTCTCAGCAAGTATAGTGATTGCCCTGACGGCATTTGTTCACGACACGGCCGTTTTTGTGTCCATCTCATATCGGATGTATCAACTCATTCGTCTGGATAAATACTCTGAAGACAAGTTGTTCCAATTGCTTATTCCGGCACCAAGCAGCACATTATCCCTCTGGAGATGTATCCTGCAGGATGGCCAAATTTTTTACTTGTATGTTTTTTTCTTCCGAGTGATTTTAGACTGAAGCATATCAGAATTTCATTGTTCTGGGAGATACTTATCACTATACTTGTGGTAATTCCTTCACTCGACCCTTATTATCGAATTTTCATGCTCCCTGTCAACATTGCAATTGTAAACTCGATGACATGCCGTGTCTTTCGAAACGTGCGGTTAGGAAAATTCCGAGAACAAACATTATCTTGCAGTCCAGTCGCGTTTGCTCCGAGCGACTCTGCTGATCAAATTTCTTGATATCTGGTCAAGGGCATTCAGATTCTGTGTTGTATGCATGGTGGTTCTGCTTTTGTTTTTCGCATCTTCCAATCTAGAGATACACCATGGATTTTTGAATTTGTTTATCATATAAGATGGACCTAGCATGTACATGAGTAGGACACTGTACTTGTAGTTTCTTTCTTCCTTCAAGCCCCATCCGTGATTGTAAAAGGGCTGAGCCATGGAGCGATGGCCCACTTCCCGTTCACTGTAGCACTAAAAAGGTACACAGTACTTTGCAGCACAAATTCTCGGGACTCTTATTTTTGTCCACTTATTAATAATTTCTGAATAACAGCAATGCTCAAACGAGTCAAATTGCAACTCAAGATGTAATAATTTGTAAACCAATGCAAGGCAGATTAAAAAAATGTCATGATTTGAGGATAAACAGGAAAGTGGCTTTGTAAATATCTCAGTTGCATTTATATGGTTGCAATTGTTAATCAAAAACACTGATACTTCCTGATCTGCACAAATAATAGCTTAGGATGATTGTCTTTGTAGGTGCAGATCATAAATCTTCACAAAGTTTCAGTGTCATTAAAATAAAAATCAAAACAATGTGGTGTGTATTGTTTTAAAAATTTGTGGCCTAACTTCAAAATAAGTTCAAAACAATTTACTATTTTTTTACCTTAAGCTGCACCCAGTGTTGATTCATTGCAGATGCTCTAGATATCCCAGGCTACTATATTTATCTTCCAAGACATAAGGGTGTTTGTATTTTACACCAAAAAAAAACTTGATTTCCAGGAGCAGGCATGAGCAATAAAATACCATCAGCCTATCTGGAATGAATAATATCTCATATCTCTGAAATTACAATTGGGAGCAGGATCAATGCTTAGTTAAACTAAATCAGGAATTAAAATTTTGTTTATATGCAGTAGCCAGCATAGCATCACAAAGTATAGTCATAATTTACAGATGTGAGGTAAGTATACATTTGGGAGAAAAAGGCATTACTGATTGCCAATCACAGCAAAAAAAGGATCAGACACCATCACAAAGTAAAGCCGTGAGGTATAAGTACCTCAGATCATGGCTTTGCTTGTCCTCTCAGGCACATCCCTTCAAGCCAATACAATAAAACATTTCATTCAGACAAACAGCTTTAGGATTATGGTAGTTCTGGTGTCAAAGAACCAAGTTGAATGTTTATATTTTTAACAATGGTCAAAGTTTATTTCGGAAATTCTGGCATGTCACACCCACTCAATAATCTTTAAGAGACTTTTGCACTAAATAGAATTTAGATCTGATATCCTACAACATCATGATGGAATGGCTTTGCGACAAACTGCGAGAAGCTTGAATCAAGGAACTTGAACGTGCCCCACTTGTTCCTGCCGGTGCCGGCAAAAGTTCGCAATTCCCGACGCTGACCCGCAGACATCATGCAAAACCCAGTACTGGGCCGAAGAAGTCAGCGGCTTCCGAGAAAGCGATTCTTTACTCGTAACTCGGTCCGAGTATGTCTTTTTCTGGCGCGAAATAGACACCTTACTTGCTCGGTACGTTGATATGGTCAGCCACAATCAATCTATCCCGCAACTGTTGAGAATTGGTGGAGACGTATTAGTTGCTCCAAATTTGTTCCATCGGGATAATGCTGTCAGTATTCTATAATTTTTACGAATATTATTATGCGTATCTCAGAAAAGATTTAACCAACCTCACACTCAACTCGGGGTATGCGTTTTGTTCTTCAACTATCGTATAGATACTTGGTAGCATCGTGGAAAGCCGCGGTTTAATTGACGGGCTTGCCCGGCTTTTTGGCTTGTTGTCAAGCTACAAGCGAGGCAAGCCCGTTATTTAATAATGATGTGTTAGTAAAAATGAATGCCGCTTCAAGATAAATATAACTTGTGTGAAAAACCCACTGGGCTGGTCTGCTTGTCGCTTGACCCCCTTGACCGGCTTGCACAAGCCGAAAAAAGCCGGTCAAGTTGGGGTCAATCAAAACTTAGATAATCACGATGACTAGGAAGGCAGGTAATCTCTCTATATTAGACAAAAATCAACAGCTTTGTGAGAAAGGTACATGTTTTCTTTTTACGTTATTATGCGAACCACTGCTGCTGGAATGTTATCCTATGATATCTCTGTTCTCCAATTCTTTCGTATGTCGATGGCGGTCACGATGGAAACGGAAATCTCTTTTTGGCACTGGAACTCTGAGCGGTTGTTCAAAGACTTTGAATTTGCGTCAAGTACTCTCATGATTTGTCCTTCGTTTCCTTTTCCTTCCCTTTACTATCTCTTCAGGGAAATTTACGATTATCAATTCTTTCTCCAAGCCCATCTCTGAGCGTGGCGCGCAAAATCAAAGTTCCGTTAGCATAGTTCGCATCTGCTCTAAGGTGTGATAGACGGCCCACATCTGAATCCATCAAATGATTGAAAGAGCTCGAGCACTCGTACTGGTTCTGTCACGGTTGATCTTTATTATCTAATGCCCATTCTTCTATCGCTATAAGAGTGTTAACACTTTTTCTTCTCTCAACAGATATATCTGCCCTGGTCACTGTTTGACATGCTCCCAGGACTCGACGATTATAATAATACCACCCCAGCAAAGAGCTTCAGCCTCTTGACTGAACCAATACAGGAAATACACTTTTCTCATTGGCTTTTTCTATCCGCTGGGGTATGTATTGTATTCATGTTATTCCTTGAGAGCCACAGCTGATATTACTAGATACTCATATGGGATATTTTATCTCATGCATCGGATGATTACCGTATGTTCACTGAGGGCCCTCTAAAAACACCTCTTGTCGTCTATCTCGTATCTAGGTATATCAACATCATGAGGCCAGGACCCATTACTTACATTCCTTATATATAGAACCTCATCGTTTGGTTTATTGGTCACAAACTTCTTTTTCGGCTCAGAAGCAATGGACATTAATTGTCACATTGGTTCGATTGCCATAAAATGCTTCTTCTTCCTGACCTTGAGCAGCAATCATGCACTCTTTTCTTTACGAGCAAGGGCAATCTATCTAGACAACCGATTGGTTAGAGCCATCCTTTTGACTCTTTGGCTTGCTACCGTTGGTAGCTGCTGCACAGTCTTTTTTATATTCAAAGTTGTCCCAAATCCTATCAGAGGATTGAGCGGTTGCATTTTAACAGGAGGGCCTTTCTCAATAGGTTTAGTGGTTGTGATCACAACCCTCGTTCACAACACAGCCGTTGTCGTGTCTATCTCATATCGGGTATATCAGTTGGTCGGTCTGGATGAATATTGCAGAGGCAGAATGGTCCGATTGCTTTCTGCTGCCCCAAGCAATACATTATCTCTCTGGAGATGTATCCTGCAAGATGGTCAACTTTTCTATTTGTATGTTTTCTTTTTTGTCAAACAAAAATTGAAGCTGAAAAATATCAGAATTTCATTGTTCTGGGAAATAATCATCACTATACTCGTAGTAATTCCCTCACTCGACCCTTATTATCGAGTTTTCATGATTCCTGTCTACGTTGCGATTGTAAACTCGATGGCATGTCGCGTCTTTCGAAACGTGCGATTAGGAAAGTTTCGAGAACAAACCTTGTCTCGCGGAGATTGTCAAGTCACCCCTGTCGTCGTATTTGCTCAGAACAACTCTCCCGACCAAGTTTCTGATATTTGATCAGGATGTTGCGTTGTTTGCAGGATTTTACTTAGATAACTATGGAAATACTACTTCGATGAATGCGGACGAAGAGTACTGAAAGAGATTCAAAGACGCCGCCGTGTGGCTGTCACGTCGCTGTAGGCCTTTTATAGGTAGGTAAACCCGACACTTGGACCCATTAAGGATACAGTCGGGGACCACGCAACATGCACGGCATCAATGCATGCCGTGGATACCAGGCACATACAACATTGTGATCAGTGTCCGAAAACACTGTCTCGCGCTATATGGGCAGTGACTCACAGACCCAGCGATGTCTGCGGTCTTTTACAGCAATTTACATGTTACTTGGGTATGTGGGCCAGCAGAGGTCTGCTGGCAGGAACGAGTCCTTTTTTATTGATATTTCCTCTCTGTAGGGTAAAATAGAGCTTTAGCATGGCAATGTATGAAATGTGGCAAATGCACTATAATTGTTATTTATAAGAATAGTATTTGTTCACAACTTGCAACTTGAAGTATATTGGCAATGGATATAATGACTACTATTTGATTTTGGTTGGTGAATATCTTATAATAGATAATGATGTACTCTGCCAAAGATGCTTAAGATTTTTACCCCTAAGTATTGTATAAGGGCTTGACTTCGGAGTGAAATTTACTACATTCAGTATCCCTGAAGAAGTTTCAATATATGGTCATCTCTAACATTAATGCTAAAATATTGGACCTGACATGCAACCCAGAAGATCTTATAGTATACCTATTACTAGACAATAATAAATCTTTGGAGGTAGTAAAACATATTGAAACTACATGATACAAGGTCAGTATATTTTTTGTTTATGTAATTATATAATTTTATCTGCTTAACTATCCTTTGAAATGCCCCTATAGAGCAGCTTAAAGGTTTTATGTGAGTAAGTAAGAACTGATTATATTACCAACACCAGCTTGGAAATATAGATATGATAGGTATATTGCAATTCTCTAGATCCAGGGAATTAAGTAGAGGAATAAGTACAATAAGAGTTGCGAGGAGTTGAATCCTCAATCACATTTCGGACTCGTAACATCATCAAAAAAGTTGACGCGACGAATCCCATCAAGATATCGTTTCAATCCCGTTTTTAATTAAGAGGCCTTCTGAGTGATAATATGTAATATGTCATGAAACATACAAGTCATAAACATCGTCTGTAAGTACGTGTCCTTGAAATTCGTCCCAAGTAGTATATTCAGGTATTTATACTTGGAAAATTCAAGCAATATCTACAACCCCTGTCGTTGCCTATACTCTTCCCAAGCCCGCACGAGCTGGGTGTCGTTCCAAAACGAACTAGTAACAATGTGCGCGATTTTTCCTGGAAATACACTTCGGAAAGACTCAGAAACCTTAGAGTCGGAATCCGCGGCATTTGCTGGTTTGGCTTTGGGAGGCCTGCCACGCTTGCGCTTTTGCACAGGCTCCTCGGTACCCGACTCTTCTGCGGCCTTTGGCTGGACTAGATGAGTGAAAAGACGCGTTGGGACGCGATAGAGGACGTACCTTGGGTGGGCGTCCCCGTTTTCCGGGTACAGATGGAGTATCGAATGCAGCAGCCAGACGCTTTCCCTTCCTTGAAATAGACATGACGGTACTCTCGTCGTTGCTAGAAATTTGTTTGGGACGTCTCTGCCCTCTTTTCACCAGCGCAGAAGCATTTGGTTCGTACGCTGATGATGTTTTAAGTTTCCTTGTTGACTTTGTTTTCTTTGTTTTATTGATAGTAGACATGATGGTACTCTCGTTGTTTCTAGAAATTCCTTTGGGACGTCCCCGCCCTCTTTTCACCGGCGCGGGAGCATCTGGTTCGATTGCTGGTGATGCCTTACGTTTCCTTGTTGACCTTGTTCTAGGTGTTTCATTAATATTTGCCGGTGGCTCTCTGTAGAACGTCTCCACTCAACAAGAAAACACGACTGATACCCGAGAGAACTGACCTATCCTCCGTGGAATCCACCGTTTGTAGTTGTAAACGACGTCTGGCCTGAGGGCAAAAAAGAAAAATTGATTAGCATACTTAACGAGAACCCGGAACAAAACTTGATAAACAAAATAACTTGCATTCATCATCCAATCTGAGACTTGTGATGCGGATAAACCAGTATCGTAGCAAAGCTCTTGTGTTTCCTCCTCTGTAGGGTATGGATGGTCAGAATGACTTTGAAGCCAAGCTTCAATATAATCAATGTTCTTTGGCAATTCTCGCGCGATAGGAGAGTCAAATCGAACTAAACTAGAACTAGCCGTCGCAGGAAGATGACTTGGTCCTGAAATCTGCCAAGGAACACTGACTGAAGAGCCCATAGTGCCCGACGGACTCTCAGATTGATTGAACTCTGGTACCTCTGCACTCAGAATATAGCCCCGTCTGGGTATCTTCTTCTTCCGTATTCCTCTACGACTCTCAGCAGGAAAAACACATTCAAGAGAACGTTTTTGACACTGACTAAAAGCCAGAGAGACGTAAGCCGGCGTATCTGTACCCGGACAAATAGCATATACTCACTCGCATGTTCTATCAATAGTTCCAGGATGGGGAGGGCCACATTTAATCTAATGATTAGAGTTATTTGAGAAAGAAAAGAGACAGTGTGAAAGGGACCTTGCGATGTCTGCAGAAGGTACAAGCCATGGATTGCGTCGTTTTTGAATGATTCAAGGGCTCCGCACTTGTTTCAACAAAGGTGATTTCTTCGGAGTGCATAGTAGACGTTGGATTCCCTCTGTCATTTTCTGTTATTGTTGGAGAAGAACCCTTCCGTCTAAATGTGCTGTCTGTGGAAAGTTGCGGAAGAAATAGAGGCGATTGGGATATCTCACGGGCGGTGGGCCTCCTAGAAGTACATTCGTTCCAGCAAGATTCGATAATGCTCCAAAGATTATCTGCGCAATCAACAGGTCGGGGAGGTCGAGAACCCTGTAGTACCTTTATCATGATATGCAGTTCATGTTTATCTTCTGAAAATGGAGGTTTCCCAGTCAATATCTGTTAGATTTCTCGTCAATAAAATAGTTTGATAACTCGGATAAAAGATAGAACCTCAATGACTGTACAAGCGAATGCATATATGTCCCTCGACGTTGAGCATGGAGAGGAAATATGAGCTGGATTGATCAACTCGGGTGCAAGCCAGCGCAAAGAACCACGACAATTAGCGTTACTGCTTGACGTCGGGTTATGAGTTTCTGTTGCGACCATTGATAAACCAAAGTCAGCAAGACAGCAACGCTCGGAACTGGCCATGAGCACGTTGGACTTTATAAAAATTTATAAATGATTAGCAATAGATTGATCAGAGCACTACTGACACCTTTAAGATCACCATGGATCACCGGGGGATCAAGTTCATGAAGATAGCATAATCCATCAGCAATCTGTCTAATCTGTTGTTAATCAAGGGACCATCTTCAGCCAACTTACAAAAAAATATCCATCAAGAAAAGACCTACTAAAGCCAGCTTCTGTGCAAAAGCTGAGTTTGGGATATCTTGCAAAAACTTGCTAACGTTTCCTTTCGGCATCCAAGGTGACACAATACAATAACTAGGCTGAAAAAGTTCAAGGTTGACACCATGAAATTTGAGTATATTTGGATGAGAAAGTTGTCGCCAAATCAAAACTTCATTGCTGAGTTCCTGAGTCAAAGATCATTATATATCAGCATGTACCATTATAGCGAGCAAATGGAATTAGTCACCTTGAAGAGTTTTCGTCTGTCACTTGACGATGTGAAATATCGCAACACCTTCAGACAGACAACCTCGCCGTCCATGTGTCCCTTCCAAATATCCTAGTGAGTACCCTAATTAGCAGTGAACACGACAGATAATTACTGGCAGGCTCACCGAGAAACCTCCTCCCCAATCAGGGAAATTTCCCTCGCGAACTATATTCTGAAGCACCAAGGATGGCGGGAGCGCATTGTGCATTCTATTTAACCATCTCAAACATCGTAAACCTTTCTTCTTTACTTGATAGTCCGTGCAATGATCGAGCTCCTTTTGACCATGCGTCAATTGCAACGATATCCACAAAGGTACTTATTCACTCACTAGCTGTATCAGCTCCATCATACACGCCGCCCAACTCTCATCAACACAGGACAAGCTATTCCATGGATCCTCCTTTTTGAGTAGCGTACGAAGATGAGCTGAAGTTAAGAACATTGGAAGAGGATTTTGTCGAGCACTCGTAGATATTGGGTGAATGATGCCATCACAACCATTCACCGTAACAGCAAAGTGCACTTCATCGATGTCCAATCTACAAAAGACTTTGATATGGGATGGAAGGACGGAGTTCATGTCCATTAACAACTTTGGTGATTTCCTGAGGTGCGAGATGCATTCGAAAAGCAAATGATCTCTAAATCATCAAGCATTAAATTTGAATACTTTGATATCCATTATGTACTCTCACCGCCCATCCCAACACGCAGAAATGGTGTTCAGCAAGCTTTCTAGTACAACTGAACTTGAAGGCTGGCCGTCAAAGTGAGAACGAAGATTATCTAAAAATGCTGAAGAGGTCTTGTTTGTCCTCCATTTCTCCGGTAACAGAGCTGGGCTGGGGCATCTGGGGTCGAGGTTTGCATCCATGTGGAAGGAAGGAAGAAAGGAAGGAAAGAAATTTATAGAACGATCTCACGGCTCTTACGTCCGAGGTAGATTATGCAGCCATTTTCTGGTATAAAATATATGTATGTGTGTGTGAATTTAGCCAGAATTCAGCGCTAACAGTCAGAATCGCGTACTTTCACACTGCTGTTACTTCTAACGTTTCGAAAACCTGTAAGTTACAGGTTTTCGAACAGGTTTTCGAAACGTTAGACCAGTTTTTATCTTCCGCGCCTCACATTTTTGTTTATACAGGCAAGCCCCTCTTAGGGCATACCCCTTTGTTGAGTGAAAAAAAAAAGGTATGACCAATGGGTGAGTACACTCTATTGCATTCTCCGCAAAAAATTAAGTACAATTCAGAGGCCGGAAGTTTACCGAAGGTCTCGTCCTTACATTTCGTGCTGAATTGGACGGTGTCGGAGTTGAAGCGGATTGTCCATCACCACCACTTGCTGAACCAGAAGAAGCTAGTGCCCCGGGCATTGTGGATGCAGTCGGACTAGGCCCGGTAGTTGCAGTTGCGTTTGAAAGAGCTTCATTGAATAGACCATGAAAATTGAAGTCTAAGTCCCTTATCATATGTATAAGTCCACACCCTCCTTTTCCTTTTTAAACGTTTCACTGAACAGTTGCTGTTGTGCAGCGGATGCAACATCTGAATTAATATTTTGGCCTAGCATGCAATTCTCGCAAATAGCAAGGCTCTTGATAATACCAATGTTACAGAGTCCGCATAAGGGGTCCTTTGGTTCTCCATCTCGTTCGCGCTCCCGACACTCCTGTCCAAAAGTTGTCCAAGTGGATGAAGTACCAAGCTGCCCTATCAATCGTTATCAACACGTTTACTCACATCAAAGTCATCCTTTAGACTGACGTCGTAGTCGGCGTCAAACTAGAACTTCCATTGAGTATATTGACAGTTGAAGTCTTCATTGCTCGCAGATACTATATTGAATTTCAATTAGAGCAATGCTTTGACCATACCTGAAAGTGCTAAGCTAGCAGTGAAAAATGCCGCAAAATGCTAGCATAGAACTCCCCGAGCTTCAACAAACAAGTAGGAAAATGGAAAATGGACAATCTCATCATATTTATACATCACGGGCTGTCCTCTTGCAATTGCATATCACACGGTGAACTGTTGGTCGAGAGGAACTTGACGATATTTCATCTTTTTCTTCCACTGCATCCAATAATTGAGTGACATAGAGTATAAACTAAATCCAAGTAATATGCACATAGAAAACATATCCAGCCATCACATAAAGTCCCTTCCCAGAAAACCACCCAAAATCTCGTAGCTCAAAGCATATACGCAGCAGCAGCAATAACAACCAACGACACAACAACACCTGTGAACCCACTCTTTACATTCAAAGTGGCATTATGGTCACCCATAAGTCCCGAATCACCCTTGGAAGACTGACTCGATTCAGACGCAGAACTCGTCTTTGTCGTAGTACTTGCGCTACGACCACCAGTGGAAAGAGGTGCAGATGAGGTCAAGGTAACAGGTGCGGAGGATGCGGAGGCGGTCGCAGATGCGCCTGAGCCGGAGTCAGAGCCAGAGGGGGAGATAGAGATGCTGGGGATGTTGAAGGAGGAACATTCGGTGTTGAATTCTACGGAACGAAGAATAAAGTGGATTTAGATGGATTGTGCCAGGAGAACAAAAGCCTTTTCGACTTACGATCAATCAACCCCTTTCCTTCGGACTGGAGCGAGGCAGAGTCGGGAGCGATACTGACGAGACAGTTGACGCAAGACTCCATTCCTTTGGCATTGTCTGAGGAACAGATACAGCTTTCTGAATCACAGTTCTGCATTTACGTGTGAGGAAGGATAATAGAGGAGCTAGGTGTTCATTCACATACGTTTAAGGAGTTGATAATGGTGGTACATGAAGTCTGGCATTGAGAAGGGAACTGGCTGGGGTCGAGGGTAGTTCCGGCGTCAGCTTGACGGACGGCAATGTCGGTGGATGCTCTGCGGTTAGCGGCTCCAGCTACGAAATGAGTGTCAATCACGGTTATGACTCGACCAAGGAAGCTTCATACCATGGAAGACGAGCAAGGAGGAAAGGAGAGCAGCGTTGACCATGTTGTCGAAGGTATAAGATGTAGGGAGTAAAAAACGAGAGTAGTGCGTGCGTCGAAAGGTACCCAAGGACGACGGATTGGTCTGTATCCTTGAAAGCTTGGCTTTTTATCCATGGAAACTACTCCTGAACGCAATGCGACAAATGACAGAAATCTCTCCTGATTCACTACCAGACGTAGAGGACTCCCGGAACCAATCTGACATGCTTCGAATAAAAGAAAGGAGTCCGTTAAGAGTAGACCTGAGGAGTGCTCAGTAAACGACAAGGAGGAAGTTGGAGTGATAACGCACCTTACAGACCATTCGTTCAAACTGTCGCCATCTGGTTGTTCTAGCCAACAAAAACCAACAAATGAAGCGACCAGCATGCTGCATCCGATTCGGATTAACGGAAATTCGATCTTTGTCCTGTCAGAAAAGGAGGCAAATAGAAAAGGGCATATGAGACCGTGTATTCAGCCATTTCTAGCAGAATGGTTTGCGCTAGGTGGTTGTACGGAAGAGAAATTTTTCAAGTCACGTAAACGCTTTACATTTTGTTTCTACCTCGAATTTCTGAAAGCATGCAAATCTCGTCTCGATTCGTTTTGCAAACATGCATGGGTCCAGAGGAGATACATAAAAGTATGTACATGAAGAAAAAATGACTCTTTTTCAATCACTAAAACAGTAACACCATCCCCAAAACCACACTCGCACCAGCAAACCCAAGTCCGCCCTTCAAACCACTCGCCCCACTATCTGTCGGACTCGGACTCGCACCAGCAGCTGTATCAGAACCCGAACCCGAAACTGGGCTCGTTGGAGTCGCTGACGACGATACACCACTCCCCGTCACAGACCCAGACACGGACACAGAACCTGTCGGCAACGGCGTCATCAATCCAGTAATCGACGTAGCATTTCGGAGACTCGAAGTAGGAAATAGAGGGGCCGAGGAGGAGAGAGGAGGAGGTAATGATGCAAGACTAGTACCTGAAGCAGAGGGTGATCCGACTTGACCCGTGAATCCAGAAACGGTTTGAGTGACGATGGTTTGGTTGTTTTGGTTGCAGGTTGTAGCGAATCCTTGGGGGAAATAGCAATGGTGTTGACGAGAAGTGGGTATACAGTGAGTAGTCTAACACTCACCATTGACTGCATCCTGCCCTTGCTCAATCACCGTCGCATTAGGCTTCCTAGCCACGATACAATCCACGCATCCTCTGTACATGGCTTCATTCTGTGCCGTACAGAGACAGGTAAAGGTTGCGCATAACTGCCCAGTGTTCAACGTCAGATTTCAATGCGAATTAAAACCGCCCAGATACTCACATCAATGATATTCACAATTGGCGTACACGCATCCAAACAACCCCTAGGGACTTGTACCAACTGGACCAACGGAGGAGCTTGACGAACAGCAACGTCGCCTACGACCGGGACACTACGGCTTTCCACTGCTTATCGTATGGCGTATGGTGTCATTCAGTCAGTTTTCATTTTTCATTTCATTTTAATCTCGCAAAAAATACACACCTCGATTAAACACCATCACCAACCCCACGAGCCACAAAAGAACAGCGGAACGAGCCATATTAACCTCTTTGTTGGTCCCTCGCGCACGCAAGTCTGGTCACAGAAGCAAGAAGCGAGGTAGAGCCCGTGAGTGGTTCTGGTCCAAGGGTTCTTGGACGGGCGAAATGGTTTCATGCTTCTTTTGGCACTGTTGATCATATGTTGATCATTGGACGTGCGCTCGGACTTGTGACGCCTATAATGGAGAGAAAAAGATGCAAGAAGTCGAAGTTGAGCCTGGCTGTTGATTTGCATCAAACTTTGGATTGACGGATTTTATCATTTTCCCATCGGAGTGTCGTTTCAATTCTGTTACTGTCCCGCTCTCCGTTTTGATTTTGGTAAGTAGTTACATAAATACTGGTACTTGCAAATAACTGGAGTAAATAACTACAGTCCTTGTCGTACCCTATACTCTTCCCAAACCCGCATAAGCCTGGCATCATTCCAAATTGAATCACTAGCACCTTTAGAAGCTCGAAACGGTCGAGGAGATCTCGAGCCCCAGGCAGAGGACGCAGGTACAGTCACGGAGTTTGAAATTGAAAGTAGCGCAGAGGGAGTTTCGCTACTCGACGTCTCGTATAAATCAGCCCCAGAATAATTAGTAGTGGCAGCATTCCAGGGTCCAGGAAGGGACTGTGAATCGTGACTAGATTCTGCGGGCAGCAGTAAACGACCTCTAGCCTAGTTTGCACCGTAGATAATCAGTGCAATCAAAGTTCATGTCAAATGAAGCAACTTACATTTATCATCCAATTCGAGACTTGAGACATGGATGAACCAATTGCGTTGCAAAGCTGTTGCATTTCTTCCTCCGTGGGATATGGATTTTCAGTATGCTCATGCAACCAAGCTTTAAGATAATCAGTAGTTTCCTTGGGCGCTTTCCCTCGCTTTCGCTGTGGACGGTCAGCAAGGGAATCGGGTTCGTCTAAATCGACCGTTGCAGGAGCTCCGAGACTTGACATGATTGGTACTGGCATCTTCCAAGAAACATCAGGGTTTGGAATGGCGTCCCTAAGGTTACTAAATTGTGCACGTTTAATGGTGGATACCCCTGTTTGTTGTCCATAGTAATCCAATCGAATGCCGGCTGCTGTAGAAGTGGGCCACTATCTGCTCTCCGATGACTAGTCGCAAATGTACACTCGAGAGAGAGTCTTTGGCACCGCCTGACCAGGAATAAAGGGGAAAGAAAGGAAATCAACATATGTCTAAGCGAGGCATCAGAGTAGCATGCTTGAGACTAGGGGCCCAAATCGATGGGTGACCCAAATCGTAATAGTATACGGACTCAGAATATAGCTGGAAACACAAATACTCACTTGCATACTTTCTCGGGATGCGTGTCATCCCATTCGCATTTAACCTATCAGAGTAAAATGTTAAAGGCCGGAGTTAATGTTTGGGAAACCTCATTCACAAGCTGACCTTTCGAGATCTGCAGTTGGAGCAAGATAGTGAACTTCTCGCACGGCGAAGGCGCGAACGCTGCACTGTACCCAGCTGGTCCGTGTTTGGGATTGGCGCGTCCGGAGGTGATCCCTCCCGCTTTCGTTTCCGGTCGTCACCAATAAGCAAACCGCCTACTCTCTTTTTTCGAGACCTGGGGTCGGGGGCGGGCTCCAGAATAACATTCACAGTTCCAGTGTTGGACGTTGACTCCGGAGACTCAAACGGAACATTGCTTTTTGACGTGGCGGTTGTTTTGGATGCAGAGACGGAATTTGAGGATGAGATGATATCATGAATGGCACTTGGAGACTGCACAAGATCGTAACCCAATACTGGAAGTTTTCCTTTTTCCGTCGCCCCCGTGGATATCGTCTCTTGAAGGAAAATGGATGATTCCGACACCTGGCGAGCAGTAGGCCTCTTTGAAACGCATTCATCCCAGCAAGATTCGACGATATTCCAAAGATCATCTGCACAATCAACAGGTCGAGGGGGTCGGGAACCATGCAGCACCTTCATCATGATATGCAAGTCGTGCTTGTCTTCCGGAAATGGAGGCTTCCCGGTCAATATCTGGTAAATTTTTCATTACTAAAACGAACTGATCGCTCAAATGAGAGATAGAACCTCAATGACTGTACAAGCGAGCGCATATATATCCCTCGTTGTAGAGCATGGAGTGGAAATATGAGCTGGATTGATCAACTCGGGTGCAAGCCAACGCAAAGAGCCACGACCATTAGCGTTACTGTTTGACGTTGGGTTATGAGTTTCTGTTGCGACCATTGATAGACCAAAGTCAGCGAGACAGCAATGCTCGGAACTGGTCATAAGTACGTTGGACTAGGTAAATATTTTATCAATTCTAGATCAGCAATAGATTGGTACTACTTACGCCTTTGAGGTCACCATGGATCACCGGAGGATCAAGTTCGTGAAGATAGCACAGTCCATCAGCAATCTGTCTAATCTATTGTTAATCGAGGAATAATCTTCAGTCGCTTACAAAAAATATTCATCATAAAGTACCTACCAAATCCAGCTTCTGTGCAAAAGCTGAGTTTGGGATTTCCTGCAAAAACTTGCTAACGTTTCCTTTCGGCATCCAAGGCGATACGATACAATAACTGGGCTGAAAAAGCTCGAGGTTGATACCATGGAATTTGAGTATATTTGGATGAGAAAGTTGCCGCCAGATCAAAACTTCATTGCTGAGTTCCTGAGTTAAACGAAGATCGTATCAGCGCATATGTACTATGATAGCGAGCAAATGAAAGTAGTTCACCTTGAAGAGTTTTTGTCTGTTACTCGATGATGTGAAATATCGCAACACCTTCAGACAGACAACCTCGCCGTCCATGTGTCCCTTCCAAATGTCCTAGTGAGTACCCTAATTAGCAGTGAACACGACAGATATTTACTGGCAGGCCCACCGAGAAACCCCTCCCCATTCAGGGAAATTTCCCTCGCGAATCATATTCTGAAGCACCAAGGATGGCGGGAGCGCATTGTGCATTTTATTTAACCATCTCAAACATCGTAAACCCTTCTTCTTTACTTGATATTCCGTGCAATGATCGAGCTCCTGTTGACCGTGTGTCAATTGCGACATCACTTACTCAGGTACTTATTTACTCACTAGCTGTAGCAGCTCCATCATACATGCCGCCCAACTTTCGTCAACACAAGACAAGTTGTTCCACGGGTCCTCCTTTTTGAGTAGCACGCGAAGATGAGCTGAAGTTGAGAGCATTGGAAGGGGATTTTGTCGTGCGCTCATAGAAATTGGATGAATAATGCCATCACAACCATTCACCGTAACAGCAAAGTGCACTTCATTGATGTCCAATCTACAAAAGACTTTGATGTGGGAGGGAAGGACGGAGTTCATGTCCATTAACAGCTTTGGTGATTTCTGAAGGTGTGTGGCGCATTCGAACAGCGAATGATCTCTAAAACATCAAACATTAAATTTGAATACTTTGATATTCATTTTTCTCACCGCCCGTCCCAACACGCAGAAATAGAACTCAGTAAGCTTTCTAGTACATTTGAAGGATGGTCTTTGAAATGGGACCGAAGATTATCTAGAAATGTTGTAGAGGACTCTTGTGTCTTCCATTTCTCCTGTGTCGAAACCGAGCTACTGCATAGGTCGAGGCCGGCCATGTAGAGGGAGGTTGATGGCAAGAAAGAAAGAGTGGAAACTCCGACTTACACATTGCATCGCCATAGATTCACACGGTCTAATAATAATATAAGGCGGCTTTCAAACTTAAACAAGCCTCAAATTCAGTGACATTAAAATCTAAGGCTTATTAATTGGAGCTTTTCTAGCCTTTTTTTTTTTTTTTTTACCGTTTTACCTGTCTTCCTATCCTTTATCATTTGTTACAGAAGAAAAATCATACCTCTCAGAGAGCCTTGGTGAAATACCATTTCCATTGTTGCTCCGAACATTCTGTTATTGTCTCCAGAAAATGAAATATAGAGTAGTGATGGCTTATAGAGGGTGTGACAAACTATTACTGAGTATCCAGTATTTTATACAGTCTTTGACAGCTTCAAAGTTTACCAGACATTAAAACAGCCTTCCATTGAAAATGACCTTAAAATGCCCTTAATTAAAAACCATTATTAATAATGGTTTAAGGCCTAACTTCAATGAGTAATGCCTTGGGGATAATACTGGCTTCAGCCAGGCTGAATTCTCTAGTCCTATTAGCTCAGCGTAGACGGTGGCTTGAATTCCAACATTAATCCTAGCCTTTTCCTAATTCTTCCATGTTCTTCAATACACTGAGGCGAATGCCAAAAATTGGATAATGAAGATGAACCAATTCCTTTGTCCGGATAGAGTAGCTGAGTTTGGTTGTGTGCCAGGAGTCGTACTTGCATCAGGGTTCCCATCGTTACTTCCTGAGTCGGTAGGAGGCGTCTCTGTTCCAGTGGGCTGATGCAAAGGCGCTGTAGTTATTCTGAGAGTAGCCGTGTTCACGTTTTCGGAAAAGGAGACGCTCCGAGAACTAAACGTACTGAGCCCAGGATTAGTCGACATTGCGCTTGCAATGGCTTCGTTACATAGACCGATGTATACTGCCATAAGTATGTATGTCAAACTACACCTTTCAAAATAGCATTAGACTTACGATTAAGCTGTTGCTGCGCTGTAGAGGCGGCATCTGAATTGATATTGTTGTTCATCACGCAGCTTTCGCACTTAACTAGATCGGATATAACGGTATCGTTGCACGCACATAGAGGGTCCACGTTACCCTGTTCTCGACATTCCTACCAGAATTTAATTCAGAACCCATCCTCTGCACAGGTCGATAAAATTAGCTTACATTCATAGCTTTCACAGTGTTATTGCAAGCGTCACCATCACATGGGGAGAGTACTGGCGGCAAGTTTGAAGGTCTAGTTGATACAGTCGCAGAAGTGGAATCTGTATCAGAATTTTCGTGTGCAGCCGGATCTGGATCTTGAGGACTTTTCTTGTGATGGATAGCTAGGGAGACCTCTGGATAGCTACTTTCAATAACGCTCGCAGATACTAGGTATAATTCAACTTGATCAAAGGCTCTTCTAAATTAGCATCGGAGGAAAGCACGTACCTGGAAATACTAGGCCTATCACCAGTAGTGCTACTAGACTGAAAACGTAGGATATTTGCATCTCCTTTGTGAATTCCAGAAATTGTAAAAACCTGCGGGGAGAAGACGAAAAGAGAAGCGGTTCTAGTATCATCATTATCCAGCCGAGGTCGTTGTACTTATACATCACGGGAGGGCTGTCCTCAGGCCCTTGCAATTGTGTATCACACGGCGAACTGTTGGTAACGAACTGAACATTGATATATCAAATCCATCACGCTCCGAGTCGTTGATTGAACTTTAAACTGAAAGAGCCAACACAAGACCCCCTGATAGCAATGGTGCTATTCCCATACTATCGCTCATCCTAGGCATCTAGAAACTTTTCCCCGGTAATTATGCAGTCAAACTTCAGTTGGTGATTTACGTAGCGATGTTCAAAGTTTGATCGGATTGGAGGTGTTTCTATATAACATCTTATTAGATTTATGGCACCCGCGTCTCATTTGTAGGCGTCTTGTTATATTTCGAACAAAGGCATATGCACCGATATTCTCAGCACATTATAGTGAGTGATAGGTTCCATCGAAGAAAGGTCTAGATTCCAGATGGTTGTACGAGCGCTAATCGTATGAATACACCGTGGCGTCCGAAAGATCATTACCATAAAGCCTGTGAACTACCGCAAAAACCTAATCGTTTACCTGAATTTGAGCGTTGAAAGATCATGTTCATCTCAGACAAAGCTTGCATATCGCAAAGGCTACAAAATTTTGCATTTCATAGTCCGACCAAACATGAACCAGTAGCTTGGGATTTGGTTTATTTTTGAAGCACGCTGATACCTACCAGTCATTAAACGCTCAACGCTCAGCCACCGTGAACTAGGATCATGATTTTACCAAAACTAGTTGATCTGTCCTCCCTTGAAATCATAATTTGAGGTTACGGTGGAAACAGTAAAAATAAAAGGAGGGATCCACCGCGACTCACACTTAAGGATTTGAACATTATAGATTTCAAGCTGTTTTAGTCTGATGATACCAACTAAATGCCACTGCTTGGGAGATAATAGACTTGATACGTTACTAAAAATATGAGCCACTCGGGACGATAATATAATAGCTATAGCATATATGAACAAACCTCCCTTTAAAGTATCATGAAGCCACCAAACATCAGGAAAAAAAAATCGGCTACGGCAAGTGCATGCCAAGATACCGAGGGTCAATTACATACCGCCAGTATTTATTGGAGATTACGTAGACTACATAGACCACCGTAGACCAGTGTAGCCTCCTGTAGCATTTAGTGTGTGATCCGTATATTACAGAGATACTACAGTTAAAATGATGTTAACTCCTACTGAATGATTATTAAATTCTACATGTAAGCCCTACTTGTGTGATTTTCTTTTCATTTTTGGTGGTTGTATCACCTGCAAAAAAAAGCAATCGGATGATATTCGCAACATCAGTAAAAATAAAGCTCGTCCTTTCAATTTTGGTCTTTTTTGATGTTATACATGCAGTCCTTGTAAGCTTTTTCTCTGTCGGTGCCATATTTTTTCCCATGATCCTATCCTATTGCACGTACACTCCGAGTCGTCAAGCAGCTTGATTCTGTCTCTTGTGACTGCGGACTTGGCAAATTTTTGGGGCTGGCGCAATCACGTGTCAGTGAAACAGAGCGGAGTTTAAATTTTGGTTGACGTCGTTAGCACGTCTTGGCACCCTTTCTTCCTCAAACCCACCAAGTTACCTCAAGTCACCCGATTTCGTACCCGCAAATGTCCCCGTAGTCGTCGTTGTCGTTTCCCACAACATCAATGTGAGTACTCTTAATGAGTTTCCGGTTCTTTTAATAGTTTCTCTTCCATCAGAAATTAGTAGAAACTTGCCACGTATTGGGCTGCGAAGCAGTTTTCGGTGAGTGTGCCCGTTGTAATGGTCTTCATTTATCCACGATTTTCTCAGCATTATATAGACGATAGCAATGTTCAAGCGCACAATTTCATTTCCAGCACTGTCATCCCATCTCACCTCTTTGCAAATGACCTTTCTGATGTCGAGGACCACTTGGAACTAACGGCAACTTGTTTTAAGATATAGCGCAGAAACAGTATTCAAGGGAGCCGTTTTCCAAAGGTGTGTTCTAATGAGTGTTGATTTTCAAGCCCTGCTAAAACAGTGTTCATTTTAGACTTTTCTGCTAATCAATGGCCTTGCGACGGTGATGTTTGGAACTTGTTTGAGTTTTCAAAGGTATGCTACAACGAGCATTGATTTTTAAGGCTCACTAACAAATAGTATTTATTCCAGACTTTTTTTGATGTACTCATTCACAGCCTCATGGCGAGAGTACTGGGAACTTGTTTAGGTGTAGAGGGGAAAAGCGAGAGAAATGTGTTTATATACCGTCATTACAATGTCTTTTGTGCTTTGCGTTAATAAATCGTCTTTGTCTCCGAAATCGTCTAAAGTGAATGCGAGCATATTTCAGCTGCTACTACATGGGTATTACTGTCTCCAGTAGTCTCTCTGAGCTCCCATATTATTCGTAGCTCATTTATACAGGGTGGTACATAGATGTACATAGGTAAGTGAAGTAACTACGTCATGCAACGGAGACGGACCCTGGTGCTACGGAGGCTATGGAGCGCTCAATAAAGGGGGGTTACTACGCCGCTATACTTGCTATGTAGACTACCGGACTCTCAGGAGTAATTTTATTTTTTGCTGATGAAGGCAATACCAGCAAGCGCTAGAAGGAAAGAGTCCCCTCTCAATGCCAAAGCAGCGCCATTATCACCACCAGTCAACAGTCCTCCATTTGAATCACCATCATTTGAATCATTGTCCTCTGAAGAAGATGATGATCCACTACCATCATTATCATCATCATCACCCAATGTGGGTACTATACTGGATGTACTAACGTAGTATGAGGGCTAGTTGAGGTCTCAGTCAGTCTAGCAGAGCCACTGCTAAACTCGGTGAAACCATTACTACCACCAGATGCCCTGCTGCCCATTACACTAGCGGCTCCAGTAGCACTCACGCTTACTCCTCCTCCATTACCGCTACTGGAAAGAGTCGTGGGAGGGAGATCAATGCTAAATGACTCACAGGTGTCTTGGACCTCTGGATAAGGAATAAGTAAGGTGTTTATCAGAATGGGAAAGGATTCTAAAATAAGAAAGTAGCTCCAAAAATAAAACATACCATCCAAGTTATCCTGGAGAACAGGGGCGAGGGAAGGTTCAAGAGAAATGAAACAGTTCAAACAACTGGCAAAGTCACTGAAATCCTGGTTTGTACAACCACAGTCAATGTTGGAAAGATCACAGGTCTGTGAAAGTGAAAGTGAATAGTTGGAATAACTTTAGTTTTAGAACAACACGCGACAGTGTATGATACACACGTTAACTGTAGTCACAATACTATCGCACTCATTTTGGCATTGAGGTGGGATAATACTCGGGTCAATTACATCACTGGACTGGCACGCAATGAGTAATTGATGGAAGGGGTGTGCAAAGTCTACTGCAGCTCCAGACACTGGGTGGAAAGTCAGAAAATGTTCAATAAACAAGACTCGTAGTAGAACTTGAGTACCTGATAGAGATGCCAATGTGATGGTGAACAGACTCGTAGAACTGATTTTGTACATGATAACCTGAATTTTGGTTAATATAAGCCTAGTACAGAAAGTTGAGATGAGTTGTGCAGTAGAAGGAGGAATACTGACTGCCTTCCAGACATCACTGGTATTTAGCAATTGTCTGGCAGCCTGGACTCATGGTCAATGCCAAGAGCAATGAAGGAAATACTACAGTGACACAGTGTGTTTTAACTTTGAGCTCATTCACAAGGTATAATATTCAAAGCTGTCCAGAATTCTAACACTCAATTTGCTTGGGCAAAAGCACTCAGACATTATTGAAAGGCTCTCAGAACATTTGTGACTAGTGGGAAGCAAAACAGGCTCTGATGTGATGATGAAGCCAGTTGGCCAGCAGCTCTGTGTTCCAATCCAGGACAATGGGTGTGATTGCTGCATATATATGCTGCATTTTGTCAAGACCTTTGCAACGGACCCAGAGTTTTTTCAACCTTGACCAAAGTGTGTCTGTTGTATGCACTTCCTTTATCAATTTTTACTAAATGTGTAGGTTAGACTAAACCAGATGGCAAGCACTTGATCAACTGGCATGTGAAGGACCTAAAGACTGGGTGTGAATGTCTTTGAAAGTGGATCTTGGAGCTGTTGAGGCTATGGCAAGATGTGGAGACTTCAAAGAAAGCAAAGGGAAGGAAGGTGTAGTACTAACCTTTGTTTTAAACATTATGTAATTTTGAACTCTGACTTGTGCCATCATGCTGCAACAATTCCTTTGAACACTGTTATTCCAAAGATTGCAGTACCTTGCCATTGACAGTGATGGTGGTAGACCCATTGTACTCACTATCCAGTTAGTACATTCCCCAGTATTAGAAGACAATCAAAAACCTACCAGAATATGAGGATACTTTCGTACCTGGGCATTGTTTTTTCTATTTATGTGTGTAATCATTGTGTTTCCTTAGCCTTACCTAACCTACTCTTCGTAGCCTGGAAGCCTTTGCCTGAATATGTGTCAACGGTTTCCTTTTTGACCCTGAAATCTCTCTTCACATTGCCATTCTTGAGTGCTCCTTCTGAGACAAGTGTCTCTAATCTACCTCCTGACAGTGCCAACCTTTCTTGTCAAGGCTTGTTATCCACTGGAGGCCCTCTCACATGTGGGCTATCCCTGACGCAACATTTAGAATGGTTTAACCAAAACATCAGACACCCTTTCCAGCTCACCAACTCATTGGTTTCTTATACTGGTCCTAATCCTTCTGAACCTAGTACACAATTGTCCACGAAAAAAATGAAGCAATGTGTCCCTTCCACCTCTACTGCACACCAGACCACACTTTCTACCATGACCATCATACATTCGCTCAAGACAGCAAGGCCTTTATTAGCTAGTGTTGCATATTTTGTTGTTTTTGCAATGGTTCTATTCTCATGAGTGGTACACTTGTCATATGTCTACCATGTACTCATTGAGTCCTGTTTTGTGCAGGATTATCGGTATCCCATCTTCCAACAACTCTCTGTCGTTTGTTGTCAACCTCATGCTAGTCACCTTCTGCCTCTATAGACCATCTCTGCTTCCAGTTCTCATAACTCAACCTTGGGCCACCAAAGCAGTTACCAGTGGTATCAGCCATCGTCATCAAAGGCACAGATGGGGAATCTATTGGACATAAGCAGAAGGATGGAGTAGAGTTGTATTTGAGTATAGCGGTGGCAACATATCCAAGCATGTTCTTCACTTTCATGCATAGTCTTTTCTAATTGCATGTCTTTTTACTCATGTGCCTCCTCTAGGGATATATTTTTGTATTAACTTTGCTCTCACTATTGACAAAACACAGATGGAGCTCCATCCTCATTTGACACGTCAATACAATCCATTTTGTCACATTTATTGTTTATGCCTACTCTTACATGATTACCTCTTCAATTTGCAGTATCTCATCCAAAAGTCCTTCTCACTGTCATGAAGAGGAGCCTGCAAGGCTCACTTCCAACTCTAACCCCCATTCTGTACTTTAGACACCCACTCTAGTGCTCATGCACAGTCTGCAGTAAGTAGCTGTCTGTCCCTCATGTCTTTTCCATTTTCCTTTACTTTTCTGTTATTGGCCTGTACTGGCCCACTTCCCGTCCCATCCCACTTCCGTTCTGTTCCATTTCTATTCCATTCCATTCCGCTTCTGTACTGATCCAATCTACCTACTGTTGATATCACAATCACCCAGCCTCACCTCATACATACTGTCCCCACATTTCTTTCATTTACCATTTATTAAACTCTATCTGTTATTGATCTCGATCATTGCCTTACACCTCATGTTACACACATGTTTGCCTCTTGTACTCTGGCTTGTTAGTTACTGCCTTGCTGTACTGCCCATACTTTCCCTAGCTGTAGTATAAGTAACCTGCACGTATAGTAGTTAGTCTCTATCTCAGCCTCTTTGTCCTTGTGCTTTCACACTTGCAGTCTCTTGTCTCTCAGAACTCTCATAGGATCTCTGGTGATGCTGAAGTCTCCATGACACTCACCAACTGCACATCCATGAACCCTGGCTTTCTGACTGATCCCAAAGACATCCCTTCTCTCAACACCATACCTCTTGTCTACTCATGCATGCCATGATTCTGGTTTCAGGTTTGGCAGAACACATACAACATTACTTTGGGTACGACAAATTCCATTGCATGGACAATGCTCCTCTCTGATTCATCCTAGACAGAAACTTCAATGACCTGGAACAAGTCTGGGGTCCAGAAGGAAACAGTAACAGTGACACAGACAAAGGTGGGACATTTTTGGAAAGAAGTTGGTACTTGAGTACTGGAAATGGGATGACTATGGCACAAATGAGAAGAGTAGGCAACATACCTCTTGTAACATTGAAGCAGCACATGGGGAGCTACCATTGACTCACTTTGCTCTTAATCTTGTGTGCTGATGACATCAACTGTGACTTGAGGCCATAACATACTGGACAGCAGTTATCATGGGTGTAAGTTGTCTTTGCTTTCATCTCGTTTTGCTTGTCTGACTACCTTCATATTGCTAGGATACTTTGCTCAAGCTCAATGGGGACGGTTGGTTGGTTTGATATACTATACCCATTTCTCCTTATGCTTATGGATTCACACATAAGTTGTTTGTTTATGATTCGCCTTGTACCTATTGTTCATGCAGCTTTATACAGTAGCGGCCGTTGAAATTTCCGACCCCCGTTTTGGCAGACAATTCTCACGACTGCCCAGGACCTTCACCTCATTGTACATCACATTAGAACACCTCTCATAGTCCTAGGATTACCTCCAAAAAATATAGAGAATGCTTGTTTTGCACTAAGTCCATATCTGAGAATGATCAAATGCATAATTTTGAGCTCAGCTATCTGATGACATGTCATAATGCTTCATGTTGACCTACAACCACCATCATGGCATTCCGACAGTATATCCCCCCAGAAACCACACACTTTATCCCTCCTACACCCCCACAAACACTTCAGAAAGCTCGCAAGGACCATGTTGCATGTACCCCCTCTAAACGACGCGTCATTGTCTATATGCGTGATGAAGGCGACAAACCATTCACAGAAATCGGGAGATACCTCAACATTGACCCCGGCTCTGCTCGGCAGTGTTATGAAAAGATGAAGGAGACTGGGAACCCATACTACAGACGTGCAGCAGGCAAGAAGACAGGAAAGGAGAGGAAGATACAGCAAGAGAAACTTGACGAGATGATTAGGGCTATTGAGAGGGGAGAGGTCTGTGAAGGAGAACATGCCCGTTTGCTCTACTGTCCAGACGTGTCCTCTCGAGCTGTGCGACGAACCCTTACAGCTGCAGGTCTATTTGGGAGAAAGAGAGTTAAGAAACCGAAGTTGACACAGAAGCAGAAGGGGAAAAGACTGGAATGGGCACGTGATATGGACGATATGAGTGCTGATGATTGGAAAGATGTCATCTTCTCCAACGAAAGCAAGTACAATATCTTTGGGTCTGATGGGGTTCAATACTGCAGGAGGCGAGTGGGTGAGGCGTTGGAGGAGAGGAACTTGAGGTTGACAGTACCACATGGAGGGGGAAGCATCATGGTATGGGGATGTATCACGAGGTATGGGACAGGTCATCTTATTCGAATTGAAGGGAAGGTCAATGGGCAGAAGTATGTGGAGATTTTGAAGGAAGGGTTGTTTGGGACATTGGAGGATCACAACATGTCCTCAGACAATGGTGATGTGGTTTTTCAGCAAGACAACGATCCAAAGCATACCTCTTCTGTCGCTGCTGACTTTCTTGACAAAAATCACATCCCATGCCTTCCATGGCCAGCACAGTCCCCCAACATCAACATCATTGAAAATCTTTGGGCCCACCTAGAGTGTCGTGTCCGTAAAAGAGTACCATTGCCAAGCAACAAAGAGCACAGTGTTGCCGCGGTCCGGGTAGGTCCAGGTCCGACCCAATTTCTCTGACCCTCAACCCGGACCCCAAGGGTCGGTCCATCATGTGACTGACCCTCGAACCTGGACCGCTAGACCGGGGCCAGGAGGGCCGGTTCAGGTTCGGACCAGGTCTGACCCCGAACCCATATGGAAAAAGCTCCCAGACGAGGGAATTGAAGTTGCAAGATACAAGATTTAGAATATACATGTGTATGTATCTACAGCGTACCTATTGACTAGGAAGTAAAGAGGGACAAAAGGATGCCTTCTCTCGCATCCAAGCCTCATCCTTTGCCGATAAACGACCATCTTTATATGCTCCCTTCAGGCATTGAAGTGCCTCAAACATTTCATCACCCATTCTTCCTCTCCTTGCAACATCGGTCAACCCAGCACTTGAAAAGACACGCTCTGACTTTGAAGATGATGCTGGGATGGCAAGATAATCTCGCGCCATCCTTGAAAGAACGGGGTATGTTGCTTGATTTCGCTGGTATCATTAGTCAGTAAATGTAAACCATAAGCGTAGCTGAATGAACGTACACCCCACCACTTGATAATATTGGGGCAAGCGGAATTTGCAACATTTTTGTCTGGTAAAACGTTGAAAAAAGAAATTAATGCATGAATGTAGAAAAATGTGTACCTTTGAGATATCGCTCGAGCTCTTCATAGAGGGAAGCTGCATGATTTGTTACCAGGGTCGCACTTTGGGATTTCTTGGTTTTCTCGGCAATTATCTTGTCCATGTACTCGTCGGCTACCATATTTGAGTAGACATAAGCCAAGAGTGAAAAATACACTAACCTGCTGAGTAGGAATGTGAACGCTCCATATCTTTTTGGAAGGACTCCACAGGTGCTTGGACCTGAACTTTGGCCTTGTACTCAACGAACTGCAAGCATTTGTGTGCGTTAGTATGTATACATTTCAAAGTGAATTGAGAATGACGTACCGTTTTTCGCAACATCTTCATGGCCTTGTCTATCATTGGCTGCTCCCAAATAGCTTCAAGAAATGTGAGCCGGCGACGGGGATCGAGAACTAGGGGAAGTCATCGGTACCAGAGTTAGGCATAACAAAGTATACATACCATGACAAATAAAATAAACTGGATTATCTTCGGTAACCTTCTTGTACCACTTGTACATGCTATTGAGGCCAGCCTGAATAGCTGGCGCAATGACACTGTAGCTAGCGTCGTTCAGGAACTTTTCCCACTCAGCCTTGACTTCATGCATTGCTGGAATGACCCAATTCGAGGTAGCAACGTCTTCCTTCCCCAAGATTGCGTTGCGGGTTGCAGTTACCTAAGGTTTATTTTAGACAAAGAGATATTCTGAGCCGGATGACTACAAACCTTGAGAACGTCACGACATAAGCTTATAATTCGCCATTCTTCTTGTGAGAGCTTAAAGTTGATCCACATCTTGTCATTTTGCAGCGGAGGTATCGATTCATTGTCGTCGGCTGTGACACAGAAGATATTCATAGGCTAGATAAACAGAGCAATTTCGTCAGAATAAAATGATAAATCATAAGATATAATACATACCTCTCGTAGTTCAATCATGCGATCAAAACACTTGGCAAGACTACCCCAACGTGTACGGACCCATGTTGCTACTTGTAGAGAGCGGCCGCAGTGACTCGTGCATAGAGAATCAAGATAGTCCATAGCCGCATCACATTGACGAATCTTTAATTCAAAGATTGGAACAAAATTGTCCAAAAGTTGTAAAAAAAAGTGAAAGAATTCATCAACGTACCTGCGCAACAAACGCCAAAAGTTTACCAACAATGTCTCCAGGTGTCCACTCCGTGGACATTGCTTGCTCGACAGCCTCGTCGTCGTCGTCATCTGGCTCCTCCTCCTGCGAAAAGTCAATGTCATCATCAAAGTCAAACAGCTCCTTGCACTCCTGGTCGTGAAGACGGCGCGCAATGTCCATAATAGAAGGTATCTGGAGGGCTTGGCAGAAATGGCTGGGCAAAAGATTGAACGTGTGCTCTATGCAGCTGAAGGTAAACGTCAGTGTTGCATATATCGTTGTAATTTTCAATAGATATCACGTACTTTGTGCGACGCTCTTTTGGTTTGAGCACTTTCCCTGTAGAGTCTATAATATTGCAAGCAATACGCGTTGCCTTGTCGTTGACAGAAACACCATCGCTGGTGAACCATCCGACCTGAGAGAACACATGAGAGGAACTGATAACAAGAACGGCTTATTGAGACTCACCCGATCTGTAAAGTTATACTTCTGGATGTTACCCGCAAGATGCTTGCCATTTTCTTCCCCAGTATGTCTCCCTTTATGGCGATCGAAGGTCAGCAAATGTGCATGTAAAGTCCATTCAAACGGATCATCCTTGGCAGCCTGAATAAAGTGGACAGTCAGGCTTTCAAAAGCCTTTCGACGCTTCTTCGACCATCCATCAAATGTCATGGAGATGAGGGAGTCAACCGCCTAGAGGTTAGCATCATTGATACGTCAGTGATCAGTAACGAACAAATTTTCTCCTACATACCTTAAGTATGTCCATATTGCGCTCTATCAGAACCTCACGCTTTGCCTTGATTGCTTGAGTGAGAGCTGTGCGATGAGGGATCTCTTTTTCCATCAGCTTTGGGCGACAATAGATTAGAACCCGACGGAAAGATGGTCGGTCAATGAAGCGCACGGCCTGAAATATCCAACGTGTAAGTAGTTCTATAGAAGCATATATAATAAAAGATACATACCTCATCAGCGTCTACAATCAGCTCAAGAATATACTCCAACAGTCCCTCCACTGAGAACGGCGGGATAGGACCAGGCTTCTCAACCGTGAATGTTGTAATGTTTTGCTGGCTAGTTAGGATAAGGATATGGCGAGAGAATGAATGAACTGCACACATACCCGTTGATGCCCGGAGCCTCTGGAATTTTATTAATCTTGAGTTCGACACCTTTCTCTGTGCATACTCGGATGTAGTCTTGAAGATGATTTCGCTCAAGATGACGACGTTGTGATGTGACGTTGCCCGTAAAGAAGGAATCCTTATCCGACACACCATTAGCCCTTTGAAGGGAGAATCAGAAATACGTAGATGAAAAGAAAACTGGAGACGTACTTGCAGAACTTGCAAAAGACACCAGCCTTGGTTTGACCATTAATCTTCATAGAATCGGGGTCGTAGCACAAGCGTAAGTCGTTGGTAGCAGCTGACTTTTTTTTGCGGCTGGTCTGTGAAATGTCAGACACGATACCAAGGCTGTCAAAAAATAGACGCACCGGCTCAGCTTTTGCAGCGTTCTGGGCCTGCAAAAAGCGTTTTTCTCCCGGAGTTATATCCTCCTCTGGCTCTGTCGCAGCTTCATTGGCCATTTCAATATCAGAGTCGGACTCTGCATTGTCGAAATTGTCCTTGTTGCCATCCTCGTTGGAGATAATCTTTTGAGCGTTGGTCAGAAACAATGAACGAGAGGAAAGGGACTCGTCACCTTGTGTCGCTTAGCAATGGCTTTCCCAGCTCTCGGAGCCTTCCGTTTTGGGTTCCTACCATCTGAGCAATCATGCATATGTCAGAAAGAGAAAAAAAAGGGAGAAAAATATATTCACCAAGGGGAATGTCGTCTGTTTCGGACTCGTAAAAGTTGATTTCGGAGGCATCTTTGAGTTCTCCGGTGCAGTCGTCAACAGCACATTGTTCACTGGCAGCTAGGTACAAGTGAGTGTATATATGTAACGAAAAAAAAATTCACATACCGGGTGCAGAAGCCGCGTCATTTTGGGGAAGATTGGATATGGCAGCCTTAAATTGCTTGGCTTTGATGGTTTGGGCTCGGGAACGAGACTCGCCATCCTTGAGTATGAGGCTAGGGTCTGGTTTGTCCCTTTCACCCACCGGCATGATGTAGACGAGGAGAGTTGGAATCGGAGCTGGGTTCCATTTTTTCAAGCGGACCTCTGAAAGCACTAGCTGCACTGGATTCGCAGGCAAGGATACTACGACAGAAGTTCAGTCCATTTATAGTCTAATGTATTGATCGATTACCTACCTCATTTGGATACACCGATGCACGCGCCTATCTTCGAGGGCCGACCAGGGCCGACCCTGGTCAGACACGGTCCACAAAATATTCTGGCAGCTGGCCCTCGACCCGGACATTGAGGGCCAGGTCGGGTCCAACACAGCCACTGGACCTGAACCTTGGGGCAGGTCCGTGGTCGGGCCAGGGCCAACAGGGTCATGGCCCTGACCGCGGCAACACTGAAAGAGCAGTTATGGACGGCCCTACAGGAGGAATGGGAGAACCTTGACCTGCAATACATTCACAACCTCTATAATTCCCTCCCCAACCACATTAACCTCATCAAACACGCAAATGGTGGTCCAACCCGGTACTAAATGAACTTTTCAATTTTGCTTTGATTTTGCTTTGACACTGCTATCCCGATGGACTTTGTAGATAGGAACATGCAGTATGATTGTATATTGACCTTAGATCATCACAGGCTACTTGGGGTACATGTAAATACGAATAATTCTTGGTTTTTAACGTGACATACGACGAGGTGAAGGTCCTGGGCCATCGTGGGAACTGTCTGCCAAAACGGGGGTCAGAAATTTCAACGGCCGCTACTGTATGCACTGCCAGTGTGCCATTTGGCAAAGGTCTGTCATTCGACTTCATTCCCATTTTGTCTTTTGATTTGTTACAAGGCCCTTTAGGGACTCATTCTTATAATAGCCAGCTTGTGCATGTGGCTATGCTAATTGGGCACCTCCGGCTACATCGTGGAAAGCTGTGATTTAATTGACTGGTCTGCCCGGCTTTTTTGCTTGTTGCCAAGCTACAAGCGAGTCAGACCCATACTTTATTAATGAATTATTAGTAAAAAAAATAAAGGCCAATCAATAATAAATGCAACTTGTCATGAAAACACCTCAGGCAGGTCTTATTGTGGCTTGCTGGGCTTGACCGGCTTGAACAAGCTGAAACAAGCCGGTCAAGTAAGGGTCAAGCAATCCTGACATAATCACGATGTACGGTTACTATCATTACCGTCGCTGCTAGATACGGCATTTGCCGCAAAGTTAGTGACACAACAATACATTAGTACCAAGTTCAGAGGGTCTCGTTCTTCCCACGTGCAGCGGTAGCCCACAATACTTTCATTCTTTTTTCCAAGCTGTTTCTTAGCTTTGTCCTCGTGGCACTTGTGTTCGATTCTAGTATACACTATGCACTGGCATGTACTATGTAGTCTAGATACACTTGTGTAGACACCATAGGTGAATTTGACAACTTTTTGTATGATATTTGCTACGGTTATAGCCCAGTTATAACCAGGTTATAACCACGTTGAAACCAATACAGCAACAGTTATAGCCAGTTATAACCGTCGTTCTTCTGCGGCTATAACCTGGTTATAACCAAAATTCACAACCGTAATAACCATCGCGATTGGTTATAACCGATCCTGATGATTTTAGCCGGTTATAACCAAACCGGCAAACGTGTGACGGTACTACTAGGCCCTATGGTTATCTCCGAGCATCAGATACATAATATTCCGGTGGTGCCTCATCCGTCAACCCCCTCGCCCAATCCGACTCGAATTGCCTATCCAGTCTCTGGATGTGTGCCATCATCACTGCCAGAGTGTTCTTTATGCTCTGAAGCTCTGAATTATTGTCTCGACTCAAAATAGTTTGCTGAGCCTGCTGGATAGCGCTGAGCTGTACACGTAACTCATCTGCTTCGGATCGGATGTGTAGCTGACGAGCTGTAAGTGTGGATTGGGATATCATGGAAGGGACCTGGGTGAGGGAGGATTCGGAGAATGCTCGAGAGCGTGTACGAGTAGCATTGCTGGTATTGATTATGTTAGAGCTTGGATCAAAAATAAAGGATGAATTCTCCGAGGTTTGGAGTTGGTTTGTGGATAAAAAAGTGGCTTTTTCATCTGGAGATAGCTCTGTGGTTGGGATCGGAGTTAAATTGGGCTCCGGGAGGTGACGGACAGTTTGGTCAATGTGTACAGAGACATCTTTCAGCTCGTAAGGAACAGGCCTTTCATTGTCTCCTCGTTCAGTTCTTGTTTCTTTCCACCCGTTGAAGGATACTAGACCTTTATGCGGCCGCTGATGCCTTTTTCTCCAACAAACCAACAAGCCGAGGAGTACTATACATGCAAGACCCCCAATAATTCCTCCGACGATGACACCGGTAGAATTTTTACGGTTCTCGTTGTTGGAGTTGCCGTTATTATTGCTAGTAGCAGAATTAGGTGGTGCAGTAGATGTCGTCCCTGGACCTCCACCACTTCCTGGATCAGGAGAAGTCGTTGCTCCCGGTGCTGCAGTCTCCGGATGCAAAGGTGTCGTGGTTATTCTGATTGTAGCAGCCTGACTGCTGACGCCGGGAAAAAAGGAGATACTCAAACTTGATAGCATGGGACCAGCAGAACTATTTCGAGAAATAGCTTCGTTACAAAGACCAATGAAAACTGGGACCGTCATGTAAGCTTAATGTCTTTCCGAGAGCCAAGCATTGACTTACGGTTCAGCTGCTGCTGTGAGGTAGATGCAACATCTGACCCGTTTATAGTGCTGTTACTGAGCTCGGAGCTTGCCACACAACTCTCGCAAGAAGCAAGTGCGTCCACAATGTCTTGAGTGCATCCACATGTGTCAATTTGTTGTCCTTGATGCCTGCAATCCTGTTTTGAGTTTCAATATATGGTAGCTTAATTATGGAAGAAAAATGGATTTCTACACCGAATTCACTTACGTTAACAGCATTCACGAACATTATGCAGTCTTGACCATTGCAATTGTCGGGTAATATCAAATCTGGAAGTGATGTTGTACTTGGCTGCTGTCCTTTCTCAGGAGAAGAATCCGTAATTTGCCTGGGCATAAGTATATTGGACTCGAGAACGGAATCCGCTTGTCCTACACTGCGTGCCGATGCTGCATGGGAATTCGATGTCAACAAGAAAGTCCATGGATCGAACCAAAGCGAATACCTGAAAACACCAAGCCGACGACCAAAACCAAACAAGTATTGAATGCCCTCATGTTTCCTATAACGCCAGAAATTTCGCAAATGCTTGGAGGGGAAGGCAAAAGATGTGCCTTGGAATTTGTTATACTTTTATATATCGCGGGATGGGCTGCTTTGATGCGCACTCGAAATAAATCAGTATCACCACGGCAGACTGTTGGTAACGATTTGAACATTAATATATCAATTTCAACAATCACTTGAACTTGAAACCGGTGCAAAGGGTTCCGATTTATGCCTGACCTGCCTGAGCCTGGCCGTCCCTCCAAATATGCAATTGTCCAGACTTCAATTTTGAGCTACGTAGTGGCATTCACGAATCCTCGTACCGAACACAGCAACTGTGGGCGTAACACCGTCAGTATTTGTAATTGTCTTACCTGTTCTTTGATTATCTGTCAACAAAGGGTAACCGATATTATCTGTACGTCGTAGTGATACCGATTCTATCACGGAAAGATCCAAATTCCAGAAGGTTTTACGAGCGCTAAGCTATGAATACGTGGTGGCGTCCCACAGATCATCACCATACTTACGATATCTGAATTGCTACACCAGAATTTTTTAAAGATCAAGTTCATCTGAGACAAGGCTGAAGCCCACATGTTGAATATCTGCAGAGTTCTTAGTGTTGAAACTTTGAAATCTTACATTAGTATTTAATTTTAAAGGTAGTTAGATTATATATGTACAGATCAGTGGCAAACTTGGAGTCTTGATTTGTTGTAAGTAGAAGATGCCTAACATACATGAGGTACGTACCAGTAAACGCTCAGGCTCAATTCAAGTCTTATTAGTATAAGTTTCAAATTGTATGGGCCCGATTCTAAATGCCGCTACGCAGGAAGTAATAGAAAGGCTGATGATATATTAAGAATGGATATGTACTAAATACAATAATACGAGAGCTATAGCATATAGCAACAAACCTCCCTTTAAAGCATCATAAAGGCACCAAAGGCGATACCAGCAAGCGCTAGAAGGAAAGAGTTCCCTCTCAATGCCAAAGCAGCGCCATTATCACCGCCAGTCGACAGTCCTCCATTATCATCATCATTCGAATCATTGTCCCCTGAAGAAGATGATCCACTACCATCATTATCATCGTCATCACCCGAGGGGTTTGTGGGGCTGGATGTAGTACGAGCGCTAGTCTCAGTCTCAGTCGGTCTAGCAGAACCACTGCTAAACTCTGTGAAACCATTACTACCACCAGACGCCCTGCTGCTCGTTATGCTAGCGGCTCCTGTAGCACTTGCGCTTATTCCTCCTCCACCGCTGCCGCCCGAAAGGGTCGTGGGAGGGAGATCAACGCCAACTGATTCACAGGCGTCACGGACCTCTGAATAAGGAATAAGACGTTTATCAGAATGGGCAAGGATTATAAAATAAGAAAATAGCTCGAAAAATAAAACATACCATCCAAGTTATCCTGGAGAACAGGGGCGAGCGAAGGTTCAAGAGAAATGAAACAGTTCAAACAACCAGCAAAGTCGCTAAAATCCTGGTTCGTACAACCACAGTCGACGTCAGAAGCATCACAGGCCTGCGAAAGTGAAAGTGAATAGTTGGAACAACTTTAGTTTTAGAACAACACGCGACAGTGTATGGTACACACGTTAATTGTAGTAACAATACTATCGCACTCATTTTGACATTGGGGCGGGATAATACTCGGGTCAATTACATCACCGGACTGGCGCGCAACGAGGAGTTGACGGAAGGGGTGTGCAAAGTCTACTGCAGCTCCGGACACTGGGTGGAAAGTCAGAAAATGTTCGATAGACGAGACTCGTAGTAGAACTTGAGTACCTGACAGAGATGCTAATGCGACGGTGAACAGACTCGTAGAACTGATTTTGTACATGACAACCTGAATTTTTAGTACAGAAAGTTGAGACGAGTTGTGCAGTAGAAGGAGGAATGGGACCCTAAAGCTCTAAAATTCTCTCCAAAGATCTTATATGTGTGAAGTTTTTCCGTATTAAGGGTCATGAAAAGTGATGCCAAGAAAATAAAATGTCAAGGGTGGATGGAACAAAGAACTCGTGTACTTCAGGAACCGGTCATTTGTGAAGCCTAAATAGACGCTCATAATGCATAGCTCGAGTCCACCTGACTTTTTCGAGGACTAAACATGTAAAACATGTATGTTCAATCTCTGAGTCTTCAAGAATAGAACTAGTTGAGACGACTCGGAAGATGAGTTTGAACAGTCATTCTTAACAGAGGCTGATATCCCTGTTGCGGCGGGTCAGCAACGCCGCCAAGGTTACTGTTCATAATATGAAGAGATGCGGTCGATGAACAACTACCCTTTCTCATTTCCGTGCAGTCACGACTTGAGCATGAGGCACTGAATATCTAGCATCTTTTTTGACATTCCTGTCAAAAGATTCATATCAGACATCGCTTGGAAGATGTTGAAAACTCCACAACATCCACAAGTTTTTCGGCTCATTTTGGATTAGAAAGGATGTCAGAAACACAATGATTGACAGAAAATGCCTTGGCGAGGATGAAATACACTGCTTTGTTACAATAACTCAGGAGTGCTCGGAGCAATGCCCGAATACCTGCCCGAGTCAGATTCCTCGGTAGGCTCTTGGTAGGCACGTCGGTAACGACATATTAGTAAAAAGATATGAAATTTTCCCGAATACAGACATCCTTGAAATACTTGATTGTTACACAGCAAATCTTCCAGTTCATATGTTCCGTCTTCACCACTTTTCGTGCGCAGGACGAACTGGAAAGCACGCAATGAGTTGGGACACTGATGCAAAAAAGTAGCGAGACGTACGATCCAATTCCCAAGTCCATGAGGATCTATCTTGTTTCGCCAAGTAAATGTAGGACTGACAGCGACAGAGTGAAGCGTATGACGTGGAAATGAGTTTGAGGTGTACAGGAATGGTACAAAGGGGTAAGCGTTCGACCAAAGAGAAATCAGTCAAAACTTCACGTACAGCGGCGATACTCTCTGGATTGAGCCTGGCGTCTTGGTTTTGCTCCCATTCGGGATTGTTACGTCTTGACTTGGATAAGGGAGTAAGAATGCCTCCGTCAATGATGGACTGTAAGGGTACGTTAGCGCGGAATAGAAGGAACAGGTATGAGAAAACTCGTACATGAGCAACCTGTAATACGTGACGGTCATCAAACTAATTAGAGTCACGGATGTACCGGAAACGCACATGAATGTTCTCCTTTCCAAATTCTTTGGCCAAGCTCTGAGACAAAGCCCTCAATGCGAATTTCCTATGTATATGACAGTTAGGACCGTGGTTTTCGGAAGAAACTGAATAACGCACCCAGCTGCAAATGCAGAAGTCGTGACATTTCCTCTAATACTCGCGGTAGCGCCCGTGAAAATGAGAATCCCGCGTTTCCCAGTCACTTCGTCAATGGAATTCTCCTTGAAGGCTTTGATAACGTGGTGCGAGAATGCGAAGGACCCTTCAATGTTGGCCTGAGTCACCGATTGTACGTCTTCGGGCGTCACTTCCAGGAAGGGTTTCCAAACACCATGAGATGTGTTGTACAGGGCCGCACGGATAGAATGTGAACTCGATGGGAAGCGAGAGTGAATTTGCGCGAACGCGGACGCGATGTCTCCGTGGGCGTATGAGGGAATGGCGAAGGAGGCGGCCTTCAAAATGGCTGAACATCTCCTTTGGCGAGCAGTTTGTAAAGACATACCTCGGCACCCGAACCTTTAAGGTCGTCCTCCAAGGCCTTTAATTCATTTTCTCTCCGTCCAATCAAAGCTACGCTGTATCCCTCTTTCGCAAAGGCTCGACTAGAATCAAAATGTGAGCTGCTGGTCAATATACACGTCTAGACACAATCTCACGCTGAGGCTGCTCCAGTTCCTCCTCCAGCTCCGAGTCCTGACCATTTGTCAGTAACTATGTGGCCTGTTTGCAGGTGTATACTCACCAGCAACGACGAAAACGGGTTTGGGAGACATTTACACTGAAAATGATGGGGAAAGCCTTGAGGGAAGCTAGGGATATTTGTAGTCCATGTCTAGTTCGGTGTGCTCAGTCAGCTGGTGAACTGGTCTGACAAATATAGCCAGCGATTCGTCATTCTTTCAATGCCGTTTTCTAAGCTGAGAATATGATGAGAAAGGATGCTTTGAATCGATATTTGTCGATGATGTTGCGAATGAACAAGCTCAGCCGTAATCTGACCAACTCGCTCATGTCATCCTGCTCCTTTCACCCAAATACCTCCCACCATTCACAATTCGAAAGGCAATGTAAAGAAGTCTCATATCTCGCTCAACCTGGTCTTTCTGGACAACCTTTGGCAGGGTAAGAAGCTACAATACTCGGGTGCATGCATTCGAACCTACCTCCCATGGGATGCTTCAGAGGTCGCCACGTTGAGAGAACAAGCCCCCGATTGCAAGGTTTTCCGCTTCTTTTTCTCGGGCGAAGGACAACTCACTTTTATCCTTTCAGGAACGATGGAAATAGGACGTGATTGAGAACTTGGAAGAATCAATGGCCGGATGGATCCGAGCTCCCTGACTTCAAGCACACCATGCTTAACTTGTACGAGGTTCGTACCGTCACCGTTAACAATTTTACAGTACTTTTCATCGACGTTTTCTGGCCTTCTAGACGTGCCACAAACTTCACACTCAAACCATGCGGACAATTGCCTTGGGCCTTCAGCCCGAGGAAACCTTTTTTTGACGACAAGATCAACCAACAGTGCCACAATTTGCACCTACTTTCCTATCCACCAATGAAGACATCTTTTCTCGCAGAAGCAGGTCAAGCTCGTGCAGGTGCACATACTAAGCGGTATGATATACTTGAAATCAGATGTTGTGATTAATTGTGGATCATAAGATTTTAGATTATGGTACCACCTCATTTTTATTCCAGGACAATGTAGGATGTCTCTGTTCTGCCATAGGATTAGCCTAATCCCAGTAACAGGTGGGAGGACTGGAGGTGCAGAATCCTCATACCAGTAAATTTGTGGCGGCCACACCTGTAAACTGCAGTCAACGTCGCAGACTTGTTATCAAGAAGGAGTTTTGTGTTTTCGTAGTCATGACTTGCCATATCGGTGCTTCATCTTCAGTAATGGTACACTGAAATCTACGCTACATCGTGAGGTTGCACCCACAAGGGAAACCAGCAAACGAATTCATGTGCTTCCAAAATGTCAAAGTATAGCTTTCTTCTGTAACCCGAATTTCTTGACGGAGATCTCATGCTTACCAAATTGTGGGCTTCCGTGTTATCCATATATTGTTGGCCGCTTCTCAGATACTTACTTGTAACTTTGCTTTCTTGTCGCTTTCCATCAAGATTTTCCGTGTTGAGTCACCTTGGAGCCGCGCCTGGGCGCGGAAGCTTATGTCTACATGTTTATTTACTGTGCTATCATTGTCCCAGGATCATTGCTGTATTGTGTGCTTTCCCAATGTGCTTGTTTCTGTGCTTGTTTGTAGCTAGCTAGCTTTGACCAGGTATCTGTAAATCCATGGCAGCAAGACTTGACATATATATTCACTAGACTCCGCTCCATATCACTATCACTGGCGGCCGAGGAAAATAGTCCCAAGATAGAGGACTTCCATTTTTTGGACTCAATTTTTCAAATTGTTCTCTTGAAACTGTCACTTTTCAATTATCTAGATGCTCAAGGTAGCGCAATGCTTTTCCGGTTGGTTCTGTCTTCTAAGAAAACTGAATGGCAGTGGACATCTCCTATTTGAGTGGTACCCGGCCACCACCTGGAGGTAACTACTATAAAACAGTTTATCTGTTTTTTCCCAGCAGCACTTCTAGTACACATCTGTCACCAGTTGGTGCTCAACACCCTGTGGCTGTGCTGAAAACAAACTTCGGTATTGTCTCCTTTTGGTTTTTTGGTTATACATAATATTTATCATTGTATCAAGAACTAACATTCTTCAGATATTGTAGAAACTTGAATAGTTAGATGCCAATTTCATTACATGAAACAGCCCTTAAATATTCTGACAGTTCTAAATCTGACTGCTTCTTTGTTTTGTCATGTAGAATACAAATTTGGATGATAAATATTAGTATGGTAAGGTTTTGGAATCTCTCAGAATAATCCGTGTTTTGTATATTTTGCTCCTTACAAATGAGCAACAGGATGGTATAGAGCATGCTGGCAATTTCTATTCCGGGGTCACCAGTGCCTAAACATATTATTGGGGAAGAAGAGTGCCAATGACTAGCACATAATACTACTATACAAATTTGTCATTAATCTGAAGATTTTTCAGCTATTTTTCAAATAAGAAAATTCAGACAAATTGAACAAAAGTTGAGTTCAATGTCTGAAATTTTGTAGTGTTACACATCACCAAGCATCATTATAATACTATGTGATATCATCTAGATAATAAGATCAAGCTGGACTATTATTGCTTACAACTTTACAAAACTAGATTAAGATTGCAAATTTGTCCTTTAAGATCAAGCAGTGAATCCCTTCTTGGATGCATTGAGCTGCTATAGACAACACCTTAATCAATCACATAAGTCAAGGTATGCTCAGGGTAAAGTCAAGAGACACCCAAGGTTAGTGATGGATAGACTTGACTCAGACTTTTCCCACAACTCTAAAAAAACTCAGCATGTTGTGGATCTGGAGAACTTCCGAATGACACTTAAGAGAGCTCATTTTGTAGGTATTTAATTGGGCTATCTGATGAAGGCAACCCCAATATAATTACTTTGGTATACAAAAAATGCTATGGTTAATATAGTTAATGTGACTCCATTGACTCAACTAAATGACTCTTCTGCTCTGTGCCCAGAAAGAAGACTTTGTCCTTTATTAGGTTCAGCTCTAAATAAATCTTATTCATCATAGAATGGAACAAAAATACCAAAGTTGAAAGAAATTCAATGGTAGGCAAAATAATTTTAAATGACTTAGTCATTTGCCATCACTACCCAAGGTATCTCAAGGGACACTCAAGGCACCTCAAGGCACCTCAAGGGACACCCAAGGTACCTCGAGAGACACTCAAGATATCTTAAAATTGGTTCAGAGTACTTTGAGAACCATTTAGGACATTCAACATAGTCTTAGTGCATATAATACATGAATGAAAGGGGTATGCCGTTATTGATGCTCTAGATGATGTAATTATATATCATTATATGTATAGTACATTTACTCAAGGGACACTCAAGGGACACCCAAGGTGCGTCAAGGTGGGGTCCCTCGAATTCCTATATGCCGGAGTGGTGTCAGGTGTCCCAGGTGTCTGTGGGGTGTAGCAGTAACACCTACCTGATATTGTTCCACCACACGGCCATCCGATTCCTGCCAGTGTCTTTTGACTCAATAGAGTTCTAACTTGTTCAGCTCCGTATCAATCGCGCATCAAGTTCTAGAGTGTGATCTGTGGTCATCATTTTCTGAAAAGGTTGTGCCTTGATGCAGATATCCCGTTTCAAAGAGAGTTCTCAGCCTCTGAGATGTAAATTCAGTTTGTGATATATATACTTCTCATTTGTTCTTGGATCCATATCTCCCCCCAAGAAGTTCATAACCTTTGAGAAATGGCTCCTATTCCAGGAATTGGTGCTACGTGAGTGCCTTTTGCACCGGTTTACATTGTTTCCCATCTGATAGCCTTGTTCCACAGGACTGGGCCTCAGGCAGGTTGACTGCAAATTCAAACATAGCCTTGACTGATCTTTCAATTAGCTCTTTGGTTTTCTTTTCAACTATGGCCTACTTGGAGCTCTTGTTGTACAGACCTGTGAGATTCCAAAGGTGTCTATTGTTCCTGATTTGGACCACACTGACAACTTATTGCATTATTATAGATCATTATCACCTTGAGTATCCCGAAGATCGCAAACTGCTGAAGACTATTGTGTATACACTACTATTTCTAGAGGTTGTTCAGTCTATCCTGATGAGTTATGATGCGTAAGTGCTCTGCTTAATGTTTCATTACTGACACATTTTTGACAAATTTACAGGTACAAGATATTTGGAGAAGGATATGGTGACTGGGAAGCCCTAGATATCAATCACACAGACTGGTTTACAGTATGCATTCTGGGTTCAATAGTTGCAGGTAAATTTTGATATCTTTGGATGTTGTTCATATCTCATACTCATTGTTTCTAAGGAATTGTTCAGTTTTTCTATGCACACCGCCTTTGGCTATTTTCCAAATCCATAATAGCAGGAGGAATTGTGTCAATTGTAAATTGTCTATTTTTCATCATAAAAACTGCTTCTTATCATCCATAGCTTGCTTTGACTCAAATTATAGCTGGCATTGCACAAGGTATTTTTGGTAAGATTGTTGGAAACTTCTCGGAACTACAAAAAAGGTCCCCCATTGCGCTTGGTGTATGTCTTCTAATTTGAAAGTCAATGGTTGCTTGAAGAATAATTTTTCCATAGATCTGGATTGGTAGTAGTGCACTCTGTGATATTATCATTGCTGTTACAATGGTATATTATGTGAGTTTTCTATTATTCACTCAAGTTGTAAACTGATCCAGGTTCTAATCCAGCTCAAGAAGTGCCATTCTGCATTTTCAAATACCAATGCCAGTGAGTTATCCTTTAATTCTATCCAAGTCTCTTACTAAATTCATTCCAGTGATAAAAAAACTTGTACAATATTCTGTTGAAACAGGACTTGTTACAGGTGAGGTTGGGTTAGACCTGTTCATTCACAATTACTAATCCAAGCACCTGTAAGCCATCATTGCAACTGTTTTGATCATATTGTTTCTTGCATCACCTGGGCATGACTTCTTTGAGACACCAGCAAAGTTCCTTGCTAAGTTGTATTCCAACAATTTACTGGTGAGACATGTCATGCTATCAGAATTTAGTTCAGCAATTTTAAACAATGCTACTAGGTCCTTCTCAATTCCCGCACTAGGCTGCAGAATAAAAATGGCACTGCAAACTACGTGTCTGAAATCCTCAATGAATTTCAGTTGGACACTGCCATTCAAAGTGGAGGCAATGTTAATTCTCAGACTGAAGACACTTCCTATCATATAGCCCTAAGACCTAATACAATACATGTTCACAAGGAGACGGAAACATGGAAAGAGCCATTGTAGATCAAGATACTAATAAATTGAGGTGGTTGTATTCAGTGAGATCTACCATTATTCCTAAACTGTCATGTACCATTGATGCCATTTTTTTCAACATCTTCATTGATGATGATTGGAGAATGAATACATCAACTTTCAATGCTATTGAACTATATTCATTAGATACAGACAAATCATTTCACAACCAGATGTTTTAGCTATAAATAGTGCACTGCACGGGTCCAGCGGGTTGCTGCGGGTAATGGGTTTGGGTATCGCGGGTATGGGTACGGGTCCAAAATTTGAAACCCGCACCAACCCGTACCCGTAGAGAAAACCCGTCGCACTGCCACAATCATTTTGTGCATGGGATAAAATTGTGGCTGAGCAGCATTTGCTCAATTAAAAATAGTTCTGCTGCTCTAGCTGTCTAGATCTACAGATAAAAAGTGTTCCCATAGAATAGGAAAAGTTACTTTTGTAAAAATATGCACTACTTTATGCACAAATTTCAGTTATATTCGATGTTTTTTATGATAAATACCAATGTTATTCTTATTGTATCTTGTTTTCTTGCCTGAGAGTGTGGTGCTATAAACATTAAATGCTCTCTTAAATAATTAGAATTTATCTGTCTAAAAATAACAGTGTGTTTATGCATGAGTTCTATGCCTATTTGATGATTAATGATAAAATCGTCAAAGAATAATGTATTGTGACTTAGTATTACATTATTTTAAGTGACCCTATAAACAGAAAATGTTGTGATTCACTGGATTGTGTTGAATTTGAAAAAATACCAATCCATTTATTAACAAATTTCTATTATCTGTAGGCATTTTTGCTTGTACAACAAAAACAAAGACAATAATATGCTAGATACATCAGTATAATATTACTACATTCACGGGTTACTCGCCAAGGGTATGAACCCACACCCATACCCGTCAAACCCGTCAGAAACCCGTACCCGTTGGACGGATACGGTTTTCGGCGGGTACGGGTACGGGTTGGGTCAAAAATACCCACGGTATACCCCTGCAGTGCACTAGCTATAAATGAATGTAACCTGATCTCCATAAGAAAAAAATACGACATGCAAAGAATTGAGATAAATTAATTCCTATCATTGACCATGAAGCTAAATGTGAATACCTTGGTGAGATATCCCCCTCCAACAATTTTTAGCCAGAATTATCAGGGACTGTTCCAGTTAAGGTGATATATTGGTTTTTAAAAGAACTTGTTTTTTTTTACAAGTTACTAATCATCAAGGTACATGAACCTACAAATATCTCTTACCCAGACCCTGATTGAAGTACATTCCTTGCATAGGACCTCCAGGCTGTCCTCCCTTTGAGTCTGGTAATCAGCAGCCACACAGCTGGAGATCTGAGTGCTGAAACAAGCACTTCAGTGATCATCCACCCATCTCTTAGACCTGTGACGCCTGTTTCCGTTTATTTACAATTTCCTTCTCCTCTCGATAACCCAATTGATTCATTTCTGTTGTCTCTTTTTTCCATATGAAACTTGTCAGAGACATTTCTTCGATCTTACTCCAGACTAATTTTTATACTCAATGGACTCTGTTTCTTCTATACTCACTGATTTTTCTCTTGAGTCCATTGGTATGTATACCTAGTATTATTCAATCAGTCTATTTCACTCATTTTTCTCTCGAATATCCATTAGTACTACTGATTCATCTATGCGTTACCCTCCCACCCTCCCTAATTTGTTTTTGTTGATTGCATAGTACTTACACACATGTAATAATGTAGGTAGCCGTCATCATGCCCTCGAATCCAATCAAAGGGATGACCCTGCAATGTGGTTCATCCCGTATCCACCTAACTTTTCTATCAACAAACACGGAGATAGATGATTAGAAGATTATTATATAGTTCTTTTGATTACTGATTTCAGAAATTTCAATGGATTATATTTTGATATTTACATCATGTTGATCAGAAGAACCCCAGTTATTCTACTATGACGTTGATTAGTCAGAAGATCAGATTTATAAAGGTGAAAATTAATGAAAAATTATGACTAATTTAAATTGCTACAATTACTGGGGTTATGTTTAGCAAGGTGGTATTTAGCTCACTAGCTAAATTGTTGAGATACCTGTTGCATTTTTTTTGCAGATTACAAAGAAACAGAATGAATAAAAGAGTGGGTCTGAGTGTGTGGATGAAACAGTACTATAAATTAATAGCAACTGGTTTGATGAAAGCAACAAGTTCATTAAATGTGAATTTTGCACAGCCAATGGCTACCAGTAAATTCTGAACTAAAAATTTCAAACACTAAATTAGGACTATGTGAAATAAGCTAGTATGTTTAGGTAAATTATACTTTGAAATATAGTTTGATAAAAATACTATACATTATTTTGAGTCTAAATTAAAATTGTATCAAGCTAATACTACAATCATTTGCAAAATAGGTGAGGCTTTGTCGGAAAAACTGAATATATAATATAAGCGCCTATAAGCGGTTATAATTGATATAATTGAAACCCCGATTATACACGATTATCGCTAAAAAGTTTTTGATTATAATCGGACCGGTAATTATGCGATTATGGTCATTATAATTGTTGGCGAGATTATGATGACATCATGGAAATAAAAAGCGAATCATCCCACATCAACTGGGCCTATTAATCTTTGTATACAACGGGGATTGAACCAACGTTGAGCAGACTTTCCCGAACTACACTCACGCCCGCGCGATGCAACAACTAGGCTATATTGCCTTATTTTAGTTAGGGCCCCAGCTTATATTGACTACCTACGCTCGCCTGTACACGACAATATTCCACAACTGGAATGTATCTAATTCATTTACAGCTGTTCTTGTAAATAGAACGTAGTGAGAATTGCCGTGCGCGTCGAGTTCTTCATAGAATTGTCAACATTACCTAAAGTAGAAGTTCTTTCTCGCGGTATCAACTTTGTAATCTTTTGTGATACCTTGCAGTGTTTAATGATGTTCGCTGCAAACCGGATACATGTTGATGAAGGGATTTCATTTCAGGCAAGTTTGATGACACGTCATGTGCGCAATGATTCTCATTATTTACAGGAACCACTGTAATGAGTTGTTCATGGCTCTAAGTTTCTGCACAATAACTAGACCAAAGTCTTTGTAATCAACTCAAAGGGCTGGATGCGGAGCTTGTTCTATATCAACTATGGTATTTTACAGCTATTCAAGAAAGTTTTCCATGTAAATATATCTTACAACTATGTCTTCAGGCTATTTAGTGTTATAAAACAATATGAATAGCAAACATAATGACAATCATGTCATTAAACTAGAAGAAATATAGGGACATTCTAAGTGCATCTTCTAATGAATGGTCACAAAGATAATCAATCTTAATCACTATCCTTTCAAGGCCTTACAGAAAAATAGTACAAATGAATCATTATATAGCCTTGATATCAACAATAAACTATGAGTTCAATTCAGAATATTGGAATTATCTCATACATGTATTCCAGCATTATTATGTTCACAACTGAAATAATCCAATCATGAAGCTTGTGAACAAGAGCATTCATGACCCTATAGAACATGTATCCTAGAATGCATAATTGCATGATATGTAAAAATAAGAGATAAATCTATTGGTCCACATATTCATAGAACTGAGTATAATTCATATTGTGTTTGCTTTGAGCTCACAGCAATTACATAGGTACTACATGATTTCTATCTAATATTTATACTAGTGTTACTAAATCAATGTGAACAAAGAACAATAAGGCTTGCAGTGCAGTACAGTAGTTGATAGCAAATGATAATGGGTGACTGCACTGATAATCAAGAATTATGAAAACTGTGTAATCCTAGTTAGGTAGATGTAGATGAATATCATAAAAAAGCTTGAGAAACAACCCAGTTTAAACATGATAGGTACACATAATGCTTATGTATAGTATTTAAACTTAATCTATATCTAAATTACAGTTAAGCATATCATTGACTGGCTGATTGAATACTCTAAATGATTAGGCAAGATGTTCCCCATTTCAAAGTCTCACAGAGCTGGAATGTGCAGAGCTTTGGACTAAATTATTGGTTGCAGATACCAGAAATCATTCACTAAAACTTACTGGCTAAATATAAGCTATTTTTAAGTGTCAAAATTGTTAGTTGTACATGGTTATCAATGTGCTATACAAAAAAGTTTTATACATGCAAAAATGTCAAAAAAAAATACGAAATTGCCAATTTACAATGTTTGAATCAAAAGTGCTAGATAAAATAAGTCAATCTAGGGTATGTCAGTGATGTCTGTAAATGAATAAGTAAATAGATTCTCAACTCAGTGCACTCATATAAATAATAAGCATCTGAGGTGTAAGTATAACATATATAGCTAGTATATGTACTACTAAAATGAAGCTATGTCTGTTGAACAAAAGAAAAGTGAAGTTAACAAAAATATGTCTATATACAAATGAACTAGACAGAAGAAATATACACTAATATACCTGTTTATTTCAAGAAAGTCTGCAATTAATAAATCCAGCATATAACACATATCAACTAGATAGAGACAAATAAGCACACAATCTGGTATGATTCATACAGTTAACATACTACCAGTATAGTGTAGATTGTACAAAGCTGCATTCAATTATATCCACCCCACAGTTAATCAAGAGCTCCACAATAAAAATAGGAGACAGAGGTAAAAGACAAATTAGAAATGACAAACTAAAGTCAGTTGAATGAATGTTACCATAATATACATTTTCTTGTATAATGGTGCCATATTCTGGGTAAATTTTTGGTACATGAGGGCTAGACATACTCAGGGGCTCAGCTTTTAACTCCTGACTGGGCATATTGCTCTCCTTGAAGACTTGTTATGTGAGGCCTAGATAGTTGTATCTAGAAAATGAATAGAAAATAAAGGCCAACAATTTGCATAGGATTATACAGTCTATTATAACTACATTGATACTATAAAGTGAGATCATTTACAGGCATTTTCATGCCTTCTGCTGTTCATTAAAGCTCTATTTGGTGTAATTTTGTGTTTATAATTTATTAGAGTCAGCAATAAGCTGTGATGAAATTAACTATTCTCAAGAGTTTGTATAACAGGGCCCCATTTTTGAGGTCTTTGATTCACACATCTATCAGATTTCATTTATTCTCTGTTTGATGCAATTACATATCTTCCATTTAATACACAGATATATCTATTGATATCAGCTGCTAGAACTGTATCACAAGCTTTATTGTTTTTTATTCACACTGATTCAGTATAAATATCATGTGGGAATCATTTAATACCTCATCCAATTACTGCAAGCACAATAAAAATTTATCCTCAGCTAATGTCTATAGCAGGTTAGAGTTTGAGCATGGCAGGTTGGCAGGTTGGCAGATGGCAGGTCCATGACAGATAAGGCAAAAATAAAAAGATGTAATTTCAAAGTACACTGGGTGCAAGACCCTGCAATTTTTTTTGGAAATCCAGTGATATTATGGTAAAGATATGGATTGGAAACATGTCTGTATTTCTAGTAGATATATGAGATAAGATACAGTGAAAGTACAGTGTAAAGGAGATTTACAGGTTATATACAGTGAGTAAATGTTTCTGTAACTTTCTTGTAAAATAAGTGGAAATACATCCATGTTTCCCATCCATATTTCCAAAGAATTACAAGGTCTTGTTCCCAGTGGTAGATAGCTGAGCAGGAATTGGTAGCTACTGGCAGTAATGTCATCCTCAAGTCTGAGAAATGCAAGGCCTCTAAAGCTATGAAGCTTGCTGCTTAATTTGGTGGATCCAATGCTTTTGAAGCCTAGGTCCATTATTGTTAATTTGATTACATAAAAGTGTTGTGGCTCAAAATACCAACTTTGGTAAGTATACCTGGCACAAGCCACTATTCTGATCCCTGAGGCAGATAAGCAGCAATTGTCTTGCAGCTATACCTGCCACTGCCAACTCCAGCTATGGTCCAAGACATGAATCTCTTATTCTTATACAATTGGATAGGCTGGAATGCCTGAATTTCTACACTCATAACTCAAAGTTCAATATTGAGGCAGTTGTTTTATTCTATGTGACAGAACACTGATAACTTTCCACTTGCTGTTACTTTATTTCCATTTCTCTATAGTCCTGCTTCATTTTTATGGGTGGGACTATCATTATTTCCCATTGCAGATGCACTCTATTTATTCATTCTCCATTTTTGACTGGTTTTAGCATTATTAAACCTTTTTAGAAGTAATTCTTAGCCTAGTTCCTGACAAGTACTAAACTAGTTTTGATTGATAGATGCATTTTTTGCTTATATAGCTTTCTAGTGATTCATGGGCATAGGAAAGTTGTGTTTATCATAATCCCAAGAGGTCTACTGAGCTTCATACCTTTATTTAATAACACGATACATTGTAAAAGTATTGTATCTATACTTGTATGCACTCAAAGCACTCAATTGGGCACTGAGAACATCATATTTCGCTGAAATCGGCGAGTTACACATCAAGTTCGGTTATTATAATTGGCCGGCCCGGAATGATAAGCGAGTTATAATTGGATTATAATGATGACCTCATTATAATCGCGAAATCATTTTTCCGACATTTTTAACTGAAAACTGCTCCTTGTCGATCAAATTGAGAGTAGTCTGAGCCTTGAGGCCAGACTCGACCATATAACAAAGAGGTGTTGAAATCCGATCAAATGACCAGTCAAGCTAGATCAAACAAAGATTATATATACAGCTGCATAGATCAAGGATGATCATGAATCCGGTCTTCCTGGACCGTTTCCTCAGCCTTTGGCGGACTAGGAAACTGTGATACTCGCACCCGGACCTACCTCCCATATCCTCTTAACGTAGCCAAATGGCTGAGGAATACTGCATTCCACCTGGAGAGAAGCAGCGTCTCCTCATGTCTTCATCTCCCTCGGTAACGTTCTCCACAAAATGGTCGTAGGATTCATAGATCATGATACAATACGCACATCTGGCAGATTTGTGACCTTCAAAACCACGTCAGTAGGACAACGAGCTTTCTTCATCGTCAAGATTCGGATCCCGAATCCATCATGGAAGACAATTCAACCAGGATGATCTGTTTGCGGATTCCAGAGTCGAACGTGACCACCCGACGAACAAGGAGCGACGTATCTACCAAAGGGAGAACAGGAAACGAATAGAAACGGAACCTTGAACAATTTTCAGATCCCAAATCATTATACGAACGATCGTTGTTCGTGTTGGTCAAGCTGCATAAATTATGTGTCTTGATATAGGAACGGACGTGATGATACATCAGGAAAAAATGCGGAACGTTACTATAATTGCTACGAGAGATATATAGCAGCTACATATCGCTTGATATGGCTACTAAATTCTTGATAGAATGAATTGGAACGTCTCGCTTAAAGCGCTACTTCGGCTACTGTCGCTACATAGACTTGGTTTTGGATTATTTTTTCCTGATGTAATCGACCATTTTACCGCTATCTATAGATTGAAAGAGCACACGAGATTCAAATCGGTATGCACAAAAGGAATCCTATCAACAGTATGCGCTGAGGGAGACGTTTCCTCTAGGTATTTAAAGTATAGTCTTCGAATAGTAAGCCTGCGCTTGAGCGGCGGAATAATAACTATGAGGTATGCTTTTATGAAGCTCGCAGCATCCTTTATTTGATACAGCGAAAATAAATCTGATTTTCTTGAAACGATTACGGTACAGTGCGAATCCTTCAGATGCTTAGTACACTACGGACGCTCTGCTCATACTTTATTTTCACCACTGCCCGTGCGCAGGGCGAACTAAAGAGTACGCAATCAGCTAGGAGCATGAGACTGGCAATATTGAAGGACGTACGATCCAGTTCCCAAGTCCACGAGGACCTGTCTTGCTTCGCCAAGTATATGTAGGACTGACAGGCACAATATCCGACAGAGATATAAGCATTCCACTCGAAGGGAAATTAGTCAAAATTTCACGTACAGCGGCGATACTCTCTGGATTGAGTCTAACATTCTGGTTCTGTTCCCATTCAGGGTCGTTGCGCCAAGCTTTGGTTACGGGAGTAACGATGCTTCCGTTAATGATGGACTATAACACTGCTTTTTAGTGTACAATATGGAACAGATATCGAAACACGCATACGTGAACGACCTAGGATATTCAAGGGTCAATAAGCTAGTCCGAACAGCTGAAATTTTTCGGTGGAACTTGAAACGCACATGTATATTCTCCTGTCCAAACTCTTTAGCAAGACTCTGCGATAAAGCCCTCAACGCAAATTTTCTACATAACGATCAGGACAATCGCAACATTTGGAAGAAACTTGCAGACGTACCCAGCGGCAAAAGCAGAAGTTGTAGCATTTCCATTAATGCTCGATGTAGCACCGGTGAAAATAAGGATCCCACGTTTTCCAGTAACCTCATCAATGGAATTATTCTTGAAAGCCTTGATAACATGATGCGCGAATGCGAAAGATCCTTCGATGTTGGTCTGAGTAACTGACTGTACATCTTCCGGTGTCACATCCAAGAAGGGCTTCCAAATAGCATGAACTGCATTGTACAAAGCCGCACGAATGGCGTACTTGCTCGACGGGTAACGAGAATGAATTTGCGCGAATGCAGCTGCGACGTCTCCGTGTGCATATGAAGGAATAGCGAAAGAAGCAACCTTCGAGAAAGATGTATGAACAAATCTTTCGATAGAGCACAGCGTAGAGGACATACCTCGGCGCCTGAAGCCTTTATGTCGTCCTCCAAGGTCTTTAGTTCATTTTCTCTCCGTCCAATCAAAGCCACGCTGTACCCTTCCTTCGCAAAGGCTCGACTAGGATCTATCGTGAATTGATGATCAGAATGTACATCGAGAGACGATCTTACGCTGAAGCTGCTCCAGTTCCTTCTCCAGCTCCGAGCCCTGACCTGTCTGTCAACAGCCATACAGCACAGATAGTATTAACACAAACTCGCCAGTAACAACAAAAACGGGTTTGAAAGACATGAATGCTAAAAGCGATGAGAACAGATGGGAGAAAACCCAGTTCAACTGTGGGTATTTGTAGTCCCACTTCCGAATTGACGTACTCTGTCAGTTGGTGGATGTGTCGTTGACGATTCGTCATTTATCCAGTGGGTTTCAACGCTGAGAAAGGAGAGTTTGAATTCGAATAGAATAGGCTGCAATATGAAGAGGCGCTTATAGTCGGTAGATTGACCAATTTCGTCGATGTCATCTAATTTATTATTTCAAGTTGCCACTATCTCTTCGGGCACTGATTTTCAACAAAGGTCAGAAATACAATAATAACTAGTAGCAAGTGCCCACTTGAAGTTTGGGGCGTTTATAGTTTGTATAGGTGGGCTGTATCAATTAGGACAAGGATTAAGATCACGATTTACAAAGAGGCTGGTTCCTGGTGATCTTTGCAATAGTCAGCCTACTCTTTGAAGTCAAATAAATGACCTCTGAGGCTGCAATCAAGATTTCATCAACCTGGTTGAACTGTAGAAACTGGAAGTGTGGCTAATTGCTGTGGTGCAGGGCTAGCTCTTTTAGAAGTAGAATGGCAAGATGAAGGTTTGTGAGATTGGGGACAAGATGTGGACCTAAATGATGGACATGATCTGATGATATTTCCAGGGTTGTTAACCAGGAGTATAGGGGTTCTGTGTCTGTGACTTGTTCAGTCAGAACTGGTCATACAACATCAAGGGCAAGATGATAAGTAAATGATACAAAGTTAGAGCTCAGGGCCCATAACCTGTTAAAATAAAAGGGTCCTAAGGACACTTGAATATAAGACAACAGATATAATTGGGGCTCTGGTATAACACTACAACACTACCTATAGTTACTGTGTGTGTGTGAGTCTGTAGATCAGAAAGAACAATAAAGCATAGCATGTGTGCAGCACTAGTACAGCAATATAAGACAGATGATGAGACAAAAGATAATAGCACTGTATACAAGAGATAAAGGTGGAAAATGGAAATGAGATGACCTATCGTGTATCAAGCGGAAAGCCATCCAACTGAGATAGATAGAAACAAAAGATTTAGTCCTGTGATTGATGTAAATCATAGATTTCTATGGGTGGTGCCTCAATTTCTGAAGCACAACAATGATTATGACAAGAATAGGATAGATAGCCTAAATCCAACTGCTCAGTACTACAGAGATACAAAGCATCTATTTATTTTGACTCACAGACACTATGGGCATAGCATTTGCATATGCTTGGAATGCTATGCTGGGCATGCCTGCAAGAATTGCTAGACTCATATACACAAGCTAAATCATTGAACGATCAGTTAGTATGTCATATTCCATTGCAGACATTTTCACCCATAAAATGCAGTAGACTGAGCCAGACTCAATCAAAAGCAGCAAGAATTTCTGCACTTCAGTTGGGCATATTTTGTGTACATTGAGTAGATTATTCAAAATTTCTCTTTTGTACCACCTGTTGAACTCAAGATTATTTTGCAGAGTTTTTGTCCAAAAATGGGAGAGCTTTCCTTGCCTTGATTCCAACCAAAAGAGTTGCAAGAATATTTGTTATCAGAATTGGAATTTCCATCCATAATGAACTAGTATTTCTGGTAATATCAGCCTTGCTTTTGGAGACATCTGCACTTGTCAAGCCAATATTTATGAATGTACCCACTTCAAATTAAAATGAACAAAAAATATGAAGAACAGGAGTGGAGAACTTACTACAAGAACACACCATCATAACGATTAGCATGACTCTGACAACAGCGTTGTGCTGAAATAACAGCCATACTCTCCAAAGCCCAATCCCTTCAGTGATGAGGTACTAAGCATGTCAGTTGAACACTATTACACTAACAATCTGCGAAAATAAATTTACATTGATTTTGGCCATAATATTGAACACAATAATTCTTTTTATCAGTTGAGGGACAACAAAGCTGGGATCAGGTGGATTAAAGCCTTCCATGTGAAGCTCCACTAGTATAGACTCTGATTTGAGAATGAGAAATGATGTAGTTGTTAAGAATGTAAGAGCTGTTATTAGGAAGAGCATAAGTTGGGCTCTGGATTGATAAATACCCCTCATCCTAACATTGGAAGTTGAAAAAATATCACCATTGAGGTATGGAGAACACCGCTGAATTCTACTCACGAAAATATAGAGATAGCTATCAGAAAAAATACCACATAGACACCATACAGTAGAAATCCAATAGCTGCTGACATTATCCATCCATTTACAATACTGAGGTCAGAGTTCACAAGAGGATGAGAATGCCGCATATACAAAGGCAAAGAACAGTAGGGTCAAAATGAGGTAGATGTCAAGTTGCTTCTTGTTACTCAACTGCATCCTCCTGTTATAAATAAGCTGTAACATTGCTTGATCAATAATCCTCATCAGAGTCCTACATATGAATTAAGGATCATTCACTAGTTTGAACATAGTATGATCAACAGACACGAGTACACAACTCATGTTCGCTGTTCTGCTGCATCTTATGTGAGAATTCGGGGAATGCCAGCTCTGCATTCATGATTGAAGTTGCCACAGTTGTAGTCATAGCAGTACACAAAAAATGATATCAACAAAAGGCAGGTATCTTGTAAATCTAGAGCATTTACTCCTTTCCATTTCGACATCCATATCAAAGTTACCCCGCCATTAAAGGTGAGGAGATAATCATATAAGAACATGTTGAGGTGTTAAAATTTGCAACTGTGATAGGTCATTACCTACTATACCAAAACTTGGTCAGCAGTACACATCAGTACTCACATTAACAAATTGTAATTGGTGTACTGCTTGACTGTATTGATACAGACTCGGAGAAGCTCATCCGGGGATTGCGTGGACTTGACTCGAATGATCAAAGAAGTTTGAATCATTTATAGGGAATTGATACCGCCCTGGACAAGCCCCAAGATGAATGCTACAAAATCAATGTTGCCATCTTATCTGATGCACACAGGCTGGTCTCCAAGTCGACAGATTATCACTAGTGATTCCTCATTTCTTCAATGGTAAGAAGGTTGATTTTGAATGGGCTTGCGGTATCTACGGAGGATGTTGTGTATAAAGATAGATGAAGACATATAGTCAGACGATTTTTTTTAGGTACCATTCTGGTTGTCCTACGCGAAGCATATTCCTGTATTTTTCTATGACCTCGCAATCTATGCGGTACTTTTTCACTCTGCAATTTTCTTCATTCCATCGCGGTTCACTTCTTCCGAGTTGATATATTCACATAAAGATTCAAAAAATGAAAGCAAAACAAAGACTTGCATGTTCGAACGACTACATACTCAGAAATGCCTGTAGAACGGATCCATCTTGGAAGGCAATCAGAAAAAAATCGTACATAAGTCGGATTTGTCTTAGCGAGGTACGTTAAGGCGAGAGATTCATTTGAGAGTGCGAAATCCTTGGTGAAATACTTGGGTACAAGAGTTCCATTTGTACACTACTAACCTTCTGGCTCATATATTTCGTCTTCACCACTGCTCATGCGCAGGACGAACTGAAGAGCATAAAATGAGTTAGAACGTTCGATGCCAACTGTAGCGAGACGTACGATCCAGTTCCCAGGTCCATGAGGATCTGTCTTGCTTCGCCAAGTATACGTAGGACTAATGGATATAATACCCGACAAAATAAGAGGTATGGCAGGGAAACGGGTGTTCAGAGTGACACAGAAAGGTGAGCATTCCACCGAAATAGAACAGTCAAATTTTCACGTACAGCAGCGATACTTTCTGGGTTGAGCCTGATATCCTGGTTCTGTTCCCATTCGGAGTCATTGCGCATGGCCCTAGAGAGAGGATTAATGATAAAGCCGCCAATGAGAGGCTAAAAGACTGCTTTTAGCACGAAATGGAACAAGTGTTGAAAGATGCGTACGTGAGCAACCTAGAATATACAAGAGTTAAGGAGCTACTAGTAGTCAGAACAGCAGAAACTATTTCGAACGCACATGTATATTCTCCTTTCCAAACTCTTTGGCCAGACTCTGTGATAAAGCCCTCAATGCAAATTTCCTACATAACGGTCAAAACGAGCGTGATATTTGGAGGGCACTCGACAACGCACCCAGCTGCGAATGCAGAATTTGTAGCATGTCCTCTAACACCCGATGCAGAACCGGTGAAAATAAGGATACCGCGTTTCCCGGTAACCTCATCAATGGAATTGTCTTTAAAAGCCTTGATAACGTGGTGCGAGAATGCGAAAGATCCTTCAATGTTGGTCTGATTGGCCGATTGTACATCTTCTGGTGTCACGTCCAAGAAGGACTTGAAAACGGCATGGGTTGCATTGTACAAAGCCGCACGGATGGAATACTTGCTTGATGGGTAGCGAGAATGAATTTGAGCGAATGCGGATGCGACGTCTCCGTGGGCATAAGAGGGGATAGCAAAAGAGGCCACCTTTGGGAGGGATGATTGAGCAGTCTTTACACAGAATAGCGATACAAAACGTACTTCGACACCTGAAGCTTTCAGGTCGTCTTCCAATGTCTTGAGTTCATTTTCCCTTCGTCCAATCAAAGCAACACTATATCCTTCTTTCGCAAAGGCTCGACTAGAATTTAAAATAAGCTGACGCAAATACACGTTCAGTGACAATCTTACGCCGAGGCTGCTCCAGTTCCTCCTCCAGCTCCGAGTCCTGACCTTCTCGTCGACAAAAGTATAGCTTGGACATTAGCATCAACTTACCAGCAACGACAAAAATGGGTTTAAGAGACATGAATGTCGAGAAGATGTGGGGGAAAGCCTACAGAGAAGCCAGGGATATTTGTAGTCCACTTCCCTCGTCGTGCTCAGTCCGCTGGTGAATGGTCCGATAGGTATCGTTGGCGATTTGTCATTTCTAGAGTGATGTTTTCTAAGATGAGGATGGTTTTGAATAGGCCTGCGATATCTGTGAGCATGGTCGGATGACGGCTAATAATTGCTGCGCTACCCCCTTTTGAACGAAGTCCGTCGGTATTTCACTACATATTTACTAGTACCGTCGACGTGTATAAAGATCCAGTTTAACTCGCTCAAATTACGATGTACAAGAAAACAAAACTAGGGTACAATTTCCAGACAAACTCTTCACCACTTTTCATGAGCAGGACGAACTAGAAAACATATAATCAGTCAGATTTTTGACGTCGTTCATATCAAGGGACATACGATCCAGTTCCCAAGTCCACGAGGATCTGTCTTGCTTTGCTAAGTATATATAGGACTAACGTATGATAAGTTTTAGACTGATAAGCATTCGACCTTAAGAACATTTCACGTACAGCAGCGATACTCTCTGGATTGAGCCTGACATCTTGTTGCTGCTCCCACTGTTGATCATTGCGCCTAGCCTTGGTTTGAGGAGTGACAATGACTCCGTCGATAATAGACTATAAGGATAACAGAGTTAGCATGAAATAGATGCTAAGAACGTCGAGGCAGTCATACATGAGCGACCTAGAATGTATAAGGATCAACAAGCCGGTTCAGGGTGCAGAATATTTGAAACGCACATGAATGTTCTGCTTGCCAAATTCTTTGGCCAGACTCTGCGACAAAGCCCTCAGCGCAAACTTCCTACATGGCAGTCAGAACAAGAAGCATTAGGAAGATAGACTCGACGACGCACCCAGCTGCAAAAGCGGAAGTTGTAACATTTCCTCGGATACTAGCTGTAGCACCGGTGAAAATAAGAACACCGCGTTTGCCAGTCACTTCATCAATAGAATTCTCCTTAAAGGCCTTGATAATGTGATGCGAGAATGCGAAAGATCCTTCAATGTTGGACTGAGTCACTAGCTGTACGTCTTCTGGCGTCACATCCAAGAAGGGTTTCCAAACACCGTTGCCTGCATTGTACACGGCTGCACGAATAGAATATTTGTTTGAGGGGTAGCGGGAGTGGATTTGCGCAAATGCAGACGCGACATCTCCGTGGGCGTATGAAGGGATAGCAAAAGAAGCGGCCTGTAGAAAAGAGAAGTGAATATTTCTTTCCAAGACAGAATTCAAAACGTACCTCGGCACCTGAACCTTTTAGATCATCCTCCAAGGTCTTCAACTCGTCTGCCCTTCGTCCAATTAAAGCCACGCTATATCCTTCCTTCGCAAATGCTCGACTAGAACCAAAATGTGAGCTGACAATCAAAATCCATGTCTGGGAGCGATCTCACGCCGAGGCTGCTCCGGTTCCACCTCCAGCTCCGAGTCCTGAATCTCTGTCAGCGGCGCGCAGTTAGTGACACTGGTGCAGACTTACCAGCAACGACGATAACGGGCTTGAGAGACATGTGTGTTTAAATGATAAAGAGAAGTGGGGAAGCCCTAGAGAAGCTAGGGATATTTGTAGTCCATTTCCATCTCGGTGCGCTCAGTCAGCTGGTGAACTGGCCTGACAAATGTCGACAACGATTCGTCATCTATCCAATGGCGTTTTCTAAGCTGAGAATAATGAAAAAGAAGTCTATGAATTCGATAGAATAGGATTGCGATATCTGCTGAGGATGTTGCGCGTAAAGAAGCTTTGACTCCGAGTCAAACTTTGAGGTCGGCAAATTTTTTTTCAGTCTGACCAATCCGACGCCGAGTCATTTATTCTTCGTTTTTACATATGTACTACGCTACGTGCTCAAATTGCTATCTCTTTCAGTGCTGGTCATCGTCGTGAAGAGTCAGAAAACCGCCAAGTGCAAAGAGAACATTTTCACCTACCTTGCTCGACGGTCTGCTCCTCTTGCACCGGCTTCTCGACCTTTGACAGGCTGGGAAGCTGCAACACTCGAACGAAATCACCCGAAACAACCTCCCAAATCCTTACCGTACAGTCAAATGACCCAGAAGCAACATGCCTTGCATCTGGTGAGAATGCAACGGAGGAAACCGCCCCAGTATGCCCTTCCAGCGTTTTCGCTATCTTTATCTTACCCATTTTTCCATCCCACAAAGTGACCGTACAATCCATAGACCCAGAGGCGATGTGTATACCATCTGGCGAATACGCGACACTCAAGACCGCGTCGGTATGGCCCCGAAGGACATGGAGGCATTCTCCAGTCTTTACTGACCAGATTCGGACGTCCTTGTCAAAGGATCCAGACACAACTCGCTGACCATCAGGAGAATAGGCTACTGACAAAACAGCATGCCGGTGTCCTTGAAGACTGCGTATTTTATGTCCATTTCTTGTATTCCACATGATAATGTTCTTCCCAAAGGATCCCGAAGCGACTTGTGATCCATCAGGAGAGTATGCAACGGACGACAACCCATCGGGATGTCCTTGAAGAACATATAAAACTTTCCCTGTTTCTGGATCCCAGAGTCGAACATGGCCGTCAAACGAACAAGAAGCGACGCATTTTCCATCCGGAGAGTAGGAGACGGAAAGGACCGTCTCGTTATGGCCTTGAAATTTATGACCTTGGGATCTTCTCGGATCTAGGTCCTGGGTAGTTTTCAGATCCCATAACCACACATCCTTGCTAAAGGATCCGGAAGCCAAATAGGTGCCATCAGGCGAGTATATCAAAGACTGAGTGCCTTCCCAAGAGTAAGTCAGAGATCTAAGACACTCTCCAGTCGAAGCGTTCCATAGCGTGATTGGGCTGTCAGACGAACCCGATGCTATGCATTGTCCATCCGGAGAATACGCAATGGATTTCGAACCGCGATAGTCAATTATCTTTCTCAAGTGAGCAACGCCTATGCAATGGGTTCAGCAATGAAAGCTAGAGCGAACAGGTTGCTCGATTACCTTTGCTAACTTCGACAGTATAGAGATTTAAGAATCTCTCCAGCAGCTCCATATCGTCGGGGAAACTACCAGTAGCAGTATCTGACTACAAGATATTGTATTATCCGCATACGGCAATGATGCTTTTGGGTACTAACGTCATTTACAAGTGAACACCAGATATCATCGTGTATAACTGACACATCGACGTCTGGATGCTGTATAAGAGCTTTCAGTTAGACTTGCTATCATGAAACAAAACCATTGCACCTCACGTTCTCCAGAATAAAGCGACTGATAATATCTGAGGGGTGGTATATCTGCAAGCAGCGTCAGTATCACCATCAAGTGTTGAACTAACCTCTACTTACTTGCGTTGGCCTTGGAAACTGCTCTATCGTTCCTGTGTCCTCGGTATCATACTCTCCGCCAGCTCCCATGCCTACTACTCCACCTGATGCTCGTTTCCCGAAAGGAGCGCCAGAATGTTTCTTCATTCCAAGGAAACCCTTTAGTGATGATAAAATGGGCTTTTCTGGCCTTCGCCTCGAATTCGTGGTTTTGATTATGTCTTTCTCACTAAGATCCATGATGGAAGATATGTCAACGGTCTGTCCCATCATGCGGTGGAGGAATTTAGGCCGAACAGCGACCCGGAAGCCTCGAACAAAGGTGCAACCAGTCTGAGCTTGGTTTTGTTGCTCGAAAGCTGGGGCAGCTTTCACAGCTGCGGCTCGATGGTTTCCGAACCGGTACTGAGGGAGAGTGGAACTCTGAGAATTTCGAGGTATGAATTCGATGAAAATATCTTCAGGATTATCAGTAGAGAATGCAGATACACCCCAGCATCTGCTTTTATCACAACCAGTTACTAGGTACAAGGAACCGTTATCCGCTTCGTATCCGAGGACACCGTTCACGTACTTGTACCAAGCAAGGGCATGATTATTAGCATAGTCGTAAAATTTTCCTTGATTGTAAAGGTCTACTGTTGATCCGCCTTCAGGAAGAATAAGCAATGCACCTTCGGGTACATTCGAGTTGAACACCATTCCTTCACCAAATTCCTCTGGTACTTTCCTGTGTCGTTCCAGTGACAAAGTTTGAACAGGAATTCAGATCATGAAACGGCGAATGCTTACGCAGAGAGCCAAGTTTTGTCACCGTTATTGATATGCTCTGCGAGTATACCGCTGTCAGAGCTAGGTATGAACGATCCTGGGTCTTGAGTGCTTTTTTGGATGCGGAGTTGATATTTCAGGGGTTTGAAATCTTCTGGGACTCTTCCAGCATTAACTGGATGGTCTGCGGGCAAACAAATATTGAAAAGGTAACCAAGTCCACCAAGTCCAGTGATCAATACCAAATCACCAATCTGGACACCTGTTTTTCGATATTCGGGAGGTGCGCCTTCGTCAGGTTCTGGGTACCACATGGCATAACCTTTTCGTCTCGGAAACATCATACGAGGATAAAGATCCTGGGGAGCAAACGCATGATAAAGCGATGCACTAGCATCTGATGATTTCCTTGCAATAGAAGGAAATTTACTCGAGCTGGGTCGAGGAGGATACCGAAAGCTACCAGTTTCGCTGTTGTTCTGGTTTACAGGTCCCATAAACTTTGCACTGCTATCTCCATAGCTAGCGCCGGATATGTTACCATTCAGAACGCTGCCGTAGAAGTTAATCCCGGTGCCCTGTGGGCGAGGAAACATTCTGAATCGTAGCCGAGAGTTATTTCAGTTTGTTTAGTAAAGAGGTAATGGACCTACTCGCCGGGATAAGTCCCCGGAAATGGTTGTTCATTACCATCGGCCATTACTGGCCTTAGTATGATAAGTCGTTGTGAGTACGTTCAAGCATTAAGGAGACGCACCTTCCTGGAGGGCGGAGATGGGTCTAATCATCATTCACTTCCCTTCACTACTCTTTATATATCCTCTAAACTTGGATCACAATAACACGCGGAATGAACATGGTGGGCGTTCTTCTACGAGACACCGAAGAAGCCCAAGTCATTGCTATTCACTTCTTGGCCACGCAAAACATCGATAACCGCCCAAAAGCGGTGGTTCGTAGTGACCTAGGCCATAAAAAACCGAATATCTTCCCATACAGGTAGAAAACGTGTATCGATGGCCATGTGTTGGTTCGGGTAAGTTTTAGATACTCCATTTCGGAAAATTAGTTTTGAATCTCCGCTTCAACTTTGAATTCAACGGACTTTTCCTTTGTTTGCTTTCTCCCAACGGTCTGGTGGAAGACCCCATCTTCGAAAGGCAAGCCAATGGCCAACGTTTGATTGCGCCTACTAAATTTTTGAACAGGTAGATAAAATGCATCCTGTGTTATTGATCCCCGAGATTCTTCATCACATAGCCAGCTTCAACGACCCTGCGACGAATGCGATTGCGGCTCAAACCTGTCGTTTCTGGTCGGAGATATGTCTGCCATTTGCTTGGGAAGTTGTAGATGACGAAAACCGACTTTTGTGTTTGTGTCGTCCGTTCATGTCCGAGAACCGCGACTCGGTCAGTACCATTGGTCTCCGTTTTATTGAATCTGACTGGCCTCTTTAGATCTCACCGACAATCCTTCTTCATGGCTGGGATCGATTTCGGCGTTATGCATCGTGGGCTCGCGAGCTTCATTTCAATGCAGACTCCAAGGAACCACTCGAAATCATACAGCTCAGCATTTTCAAACCAGCTAACTGTTTTCCGCGTCTTCGCACTCTCAGATGGATCGGGGAAGATGATGATGAAAGTCTTGACTGCTGCGTTGCCTTCATGCAGGATTCCTTAGAGAGATTTGAGTTGCGTCTCGGTCCTTATTGCTCATGGGACAAAGCTAATCTTGTCCTGAGCATGCTGCCGGTGAAAGTACCCGGACTTCAAGTGTTGGTGCTTGAAGTAGATCCATGGTGGAATGAAATAGAAATGACGAATGACGTGGTAAAAACTTGGGAAGCTCTCATAGCGTCTCTACCTTGCTTGCGGGAGATCTCTGTGCCCTCGTTTCCGCTCATGGAGAGAGTCGTCGCAGCTTTGTCTTTGCGTCCAGCCTTTGAGAAAATGAGTTTTGTCCCACAACTTGACACTGTCGTTTTGCGGTTCAAACCTGTCCTTGAAGGGGGTTTTTCATCCCTCCAGCATCTGATGCTGGGGCCTGTTGACTTCATCTTGGTCCTCCCCTTCTTGTCAGACCCTCTACTAAGGCCGGTACTCTTACGCAGTTTGCATCTTACTTCCCCTGATGCAGAAGATAACGAAATAATCTACGATCTTTTTACAACCATATCTTCGAAATTTCCGCACCTGGAAGAGTTGAGTATTCTCTGTGCTTCTTTCCACGCTGAGGATGAGAATGACGAACCCCTCGACACTGTTAAATTCAAACACATCACTCCTCTCCTTGCGTGCCGTTCAATGAAAAAGTTTTGTTTCCGTCATCCAGCCGCATTGCTAATCTCAAATGCTGAATACCTTCAGCTTGCAACGTCTTGGCCACTGATTCAGACTTTGATTCTGAATCACACCCCATACTATTTATACTACTCCAACATCCCGATTTACACAGATGCCTTTAAACGAGGTCTTTCTACACTCCTTTCTACATGTCGATGCCTTGAAGTTCTAGGTCTCTACATGGACACCGACAACGTTCCAGTCACGTTTGTTCTTCCAGAAGTAGATCGAAAATCTAGCCTTCGAAAACTATATGTCGGAAATTCTGTGGTGGAGGACTCTGGATGTCTCATGGTGGCCAAGAATCTGAGCAATTTACTTCCTTTGAACTGTGAGGTTCTTCCTAGAGATTCTAGTTCCGACCATGACAACTTTAACGTCTATTTGGAGCCGCAAGTGGCAGAATGGGTGGATGAATATGACGAAAAATGGAGCGAAGTTGCAAAAGCATTGTCCAAAGTACGGAAGGAGAAGCGGGAATCGGACTGTAGTATATCAGAATAATATTATGTTTGTTGTCACATTGTCACGTGCCGTTACATCTCGTTCTTTTCACCGTCACGGTCGAGTCAACTGAATGGAGCGTAGACCCCGCTCTCGCTTTCTAACCTCCATCTTGATGACCGTCTAAATTCTAAAATGTCAAATAACGCTGCTTCAAGTGCCATAAAATCCATAGATGCGGCGTCTATTCATCGCATAACTTCGGGACAAGTGGTCATTGACCTGCAGACAGCCGTCAAAGAATTGTTAGAAAACAGCTTGGATGCAGGCGCAACAAACATCGGTGCGTGTCCTATTATGTTACGGGTATGCTCAACTTACCACGTCTCAGAGGTCAAATTCAAGAATCACGGACTGACCAGTATCGAAGTCGTCGACAACGGAAGTGGCATTGCGGAGAAGGATCACGACAGCATAGGCACGTCTTGTTTGGACCTGGATTGTAAAATGACTCACTTTTGTTTTTGCAGGACGTAAACATCATACCTCGAAACTTTCTTCTTTCAATGACCTTACTACGGTCACATCGTTTGGATTCCGAGGCGAAGCTCTTTCATCGTTATGCGCTCTATGCGAAAGCGTCACAATCACGACTGCGACAGCTGAAAAGGCTCCAATGGGAACGGTTCTTGACCTAGCGAAATCCGGTGAAGTGGCGAAAAGTGGAAAAGCTGTCAGGCAGGCGAGTTCGCAAATCATTACGTCCTGGACTTTTAACCGACCTTTGACATTTCAGCGTGGAACTACCATACTTCTCAAGTCTCCATTCTCCCCTCTACCAGTTCGGCGCAAGGAGTTTGAGCGGAATGCAAAACGAGAGTTTGGCAAAGCGCTTGCTCTATTGAACGCTTATGCTGTGGGCCCTTGTTGTGGGTTAGGCTCTGAGCCAGAATTGTCCCCCGAAGATGCTTCTGCTAGCAACACTGACTCGCAAGCCAAGGCCGTTCGTCTCTTGGTCACGAATCAGCCCGATAAAGGGTATGATTTTCTGCTAAGCTAGACATTTCCTTTGTGCTCATTAGTGATATCTAGACAAAAAACAACACACATATCGATACCTCTTCCTCGGACCGGTGCTTCCCCGTCTGTCAGAATTGGTATTTCTGCTCTCTGGGGCCCAAAGGCGTTGGACGGTGTTATTGACCTGGATTTGAAATTCGACGTGCCCAAGTACGTTTTGGTACTTTCCTCGTCCATTCGTCTTGCTCAATCAATGCAGAATAGTGCCCAGAAACTTTGGTCGCAAGCAGACAACCAATCAAGAGGAAGAAGAGAAGAACTTGACTGTTCGAGTCAATGGTTTGATCTCGTCACCTCTCCCTGTTCCAGGATCCGGCTCTACCTCTCGGTCAGGTACTGGGAGATCCGGGACTGACAGACAGTTCTTCTATGTTAATGGCCGACCATGTGCCTTGACCAAGGTATTTCACAGCTTTTTGTATCACTTTTTCAACGTCTTGACCTGGTATTTTACAGATACAGAAGGTGATCAATGAAACTTATCGGTCCTTCTCACCGTCTGCGGTAGTCGCTGCTCAGTTCCCTTTTGTTGTTGCCAACTTCACTGTTAGTGGAGACGCCATCGATGTTAACGTCACTCCGGACAAACGCACTGTGCTATTGCACGCTGAGAGTCATATCATCGATGCTCTTAAGGTGAGCCTTGTATATATACTGTTTGGTCTACAAAGCTAATGTTTGACATCTTAGACCGCACTAGAAGAACTCTTCCAACCATCTCGGTCCACGTTCGGCGTAAATGGGACGAGCACTCCTGCTCCTCAACCGCAAGCTTTTGGTCATCAACGTAGCGCCTCTATGAGACCACCAGCCCAAGCTCCAAGCGTCTCGAACTCGTCTGTTTTGAGTAGAAGTGTTTCGCTAGGCTCGCGGCCGCGGCGGAAGGATAGCTTAGCTTCGGTTCCGGACGTAGACGAAGAAGGTGAAGTGGAGGAAGGATTGCTCGGATTTAAACCTGCTTCAAAAGTCGTACGACAAATGGAAGATGATGACGATGTTGATGCTATGGACGTCGATACAGACAATTCTACGGTCGCTGCTGGTACTTCTACTGGTGCTTCTGCAAGGCATATCTCTTCACCTACTGTTCCTTCGTCTATTGCTCCTTCATCGACTCCACCTCTATCCAAAGCACTCGTAGAAGCTCTTGACAACGCCAAGCGTGCTGACAAAGAGAAAGAGAAAGATAAGCCGAAGTCATCCGTGGTGCTGAGTACCAGCAAGGCATCGTGGAGTCATATCCAAGCGTCGAGCTCTGCAGCTTCTGTCGGTCCTGCTACACAATCAGTCGGGAATGACGGGGCGAATAAAGAAGTTCCTGGTCCCAGCCCTGATGACGATGACGAGGAAGAAGAGCCACCTAGAAAGCGACAGAAGTCGGCCCCAAGCCTTGACAAGTGTCCTGCCGTGAACGATGACGAGGAGGATGACGATGAAGATGAACCGGCAATACCTTCAGTGTCAAGAGTCAAAACTAAGGTTGCTTCTACCTCGCTGACGGCTGCTGCCGTTCACTCACGAGCCCCGAAATCTGCTGGGACATCAACTGGTGGACTTCGCCAAACCAGACTGACAGATTCCCTCAAGGGAGGTGCATCCCGTCGGGACTTGCGTAGCAAACTGGCCGGTTTTGCGAGGACGGGTAGCCAGGTTCAACAGCCCTCGTCAGATGCCGAAGAGGAAGCTGGGAACGAAGACAACCACGATGAAGTTGCTACAAGGCAAATGCGCCATGAGGAACCGGTCGATTGTGACGATGAAGGCCCTGAGAGACGTCCTGGTGGCCAAGGGAAAAGCCAGATCATCGTGGACGAAAATCTCCCGCTATTTTTGCTTGAAGACGAAAATGAAGATCACGACCCTAAATCTAACGACATGGATCTTGACCTAGAAGCTACCTCTTCTTCTGTCGCATCTGCCAATACTTCTTCCGTCATCGGGCCTCCCTCGACTATTGCGACGAGTGCATTGCCCTCCTCTTCGGATATTGTCAACCTTGTTGACGACGATGACGACGATCAAGGACATACTTCATCCCTCTTATCTACCAGCGAGAGGGAACGTCAACTCTCCGAATCTCGCGCCTCGCAACCAGTTGACCGGCCTGAAGTCATCCGGACCGCTTCATCCCAAACTTCGTATGGAGACGTACATTTACGGTTCAACCTAACGGGGATAGCTCGCCGTTGGTCTGCATTGAGAGAAAGGTTGCGAATTGCTAGGGAGAGATCCGCTCAGATTCAGGACGTGATGGCCGACCAAAGGCAGACCTTGGATAGTGATGGTGGTGTTGGTGAAGACGCGACCTTTTCGGATAGTGCTCAAGAAGCCGAAGCAAAGCTTGCTCGTGTGATTGACAAGAAGGACTTTGGGAAGATGGATGTGATTGGGCAGTTTAACCTAGGTTTTATCATCGTTAGAAAGAAGGTGCATGGTGACGCGGCGATAGAGAGCGACAACGGAACTCACTCTGAGGAAGATGCGTCTCAAGATGTCCTGGATGATCTCTTCATTGTAGATCAGCATGCTGCGGATGAAAAGTATAACTTTGAGACGCTGCAGCAGACAACCAATATTCAGAGTCAGAAACTCTTCAGGTGCGTTATTATCTCTGTTCGTCGCTAAACGTACTAAGTATGACTTCCTTCGTATCTCTTAGACCACAGGCCTTGGAGCTCACTGCTTCCGATGAGTTGGTGGCTATTGAGAACCTTGATGTGTTAAAAAAGAATGGTTTTGAGTTGGAGGTTCCAGAAGATCCTGATGTTGAGATGTTAGATGACGAGACGTCTGGAACCCAAGTACACCGCAGGTTGAAGTTGGTCGCTCAACCGGTGAGCAAGAGTACAATGTTTGACATGAAAGGTAGGTGTTTATCATTCGTGATATAAAACTGACCTTTAAAAAACTCGTGGTTTCAGATTTAGAAGAACTCATTCACTTGCTGCAAGATCGGCCGACTGGACAGATGGTACGATGCTCGAAAGCTAGGGCAATGTTTGCCTCAAGGGCTTGCCGAAAGAGTGTTATGGTCGGGATGCCCCTTACCAAAGGTCAAATGACAACGGTAAGAGCCTATGTCTCACTACCGCGTTTCATTAATAGACCATTCCTTATCGCTGTACAGGTTGTCCAACATATGGGTACAATGGATCAACCTTGGAATTGCCCTCATGGCCGTCCAACTATGCGTCATTTATTTGATATGTCTAACATCAATTCTGATACCAAACCAAGTCCGCGGGTCCGGAAGAAGGTCAACTGGTCCACCTTTGCTTAATTTTACTTTCGCGTTCTGCCGCTGTATCTATATACGTGTACAATGCTCTCATCGGCTGTCAGACGTTATTGCAGATCTATCCTTCGCTGTTCTTTTAATGCTGAAGTTGATTGTTCTTTGTATGCTATTTGAAGCAGATTGACTCGTGAGGATCAGCCTCCACGCATTCCTGAGCTGTTTCTTGTCATGACGTTGGTGGCACACAGCTCTTGGGTGTATGAAAGGTCTGGATGCCCTGTGGGGTGGGCATTTATGACGCCATTACTCCCAGGTATTATATGACATCCTCACACTGTGTCTAGCGTCCTTGAGCACTCATTCTGAGAAGTCTTATTCTAACGAAATGTCAAGAGTCAAAACCGAGGATGTTCTAATCATCATCGCAAGTTTCTTTGTTCCTATTTCCCCTCCGCCGCTCACGGAATTTATTCTAGTGTTCTATCCTCTTACCGCCGGTGGCCGTCTTTCTCATGAGAAGACCCGCTCAAGACATTTTGATCAACATTCTGTTGACGTTCTTCTTCTGGATCGGAGGCGTCATCCATGCTCTGTGGATTTGGAATGAGCGGAAAAAATCATGGCTTTGAATGATATTGGACGCTGGAAATATTGAAGGCAGTTAAATTAACATTATGATAGGTAAGTCCTTTGAGCTCAGCGCTCAGTGCACGATTGTGTTGAACGATTGTTAAGGTGCATCATGATGAGATACGAGCTAGTACTACTTTATGTTCGGCTTTTTTTCTTATTAAAAGACTTGGGATAATCTTTCTATCGACTAATACACGTTCGCGATCTTTTCCTCTTTGCTTACAATTACATGTGTATCGCGGTAACGAGTATGTAAGCTTAAAGCTGATACCGGAGTAAGGTTACTAGTAACTAGTAACCTCTTGAACGGTACCGTACGAACCGCGCCCCGATTTTCCTCGTTCAGGGACACATCTCAGTGCGACTTACGCCACAGGGACGAGAAGCTTAATTATTTCTCGACTCATCCTGTGCATCGTCTACCCTCTACGTGTGATCATCTATCCAAGTCTGTCTTGAGTTCCGGAACGGAAGACGCTTGCATTCCGTTGCTACATTCCCACGGCTATCGACTGTCTATCTTACCACCATGTCATCCATTCATTCTGTTGCTAGAGCTCAATGCCACCTGGCTTGGGATAATAGGCGAGTTCATTGCATGGTTTTAATTTGAAAACTTCTCAAGAAACGTGCTGCTATGATCCAGCATTGAACCTGTCGTGCGTATCAAATCTGGTGATACAGTTACTTTCGATTGCCTCGACGCATCGAATGGATATGTGAATGCAAACTCCACTGTGGAATGTCTCTCTTCCATGGTTTTTTCCCAACTTGATCAAGTAAATGGGCCTGTTTACATTGAAGATGCCAAGCCGGGTGATACCCTTAAAGTCGAAGTGCTTTCTATCGATACGGCGGACTGGGGCTGGACGGCATTGATTCCGGGCTTCGGCTTGCTGCACGACGAATACACAGAGCCTGCTCTGAAAATCTGGAGACTGAACAAAGAAGAAGGTTATGCATACCTCAAGATCCCTCTGAAACCTTTTGCCGGTGAAATGGGTGTTGCTCCTGGAAAAAAGGGTGCATTTTCGACAATTCCTCCTTACAACACCGGTGGTAACATTGATACAAGACATTTGTGTGCCGGATCTACTCTTTACCTACCAATTGAAGTGGATGGTGCTCTCTTCTCTATGGGTGTAGGTATTCCTTCATTTCTTTGTTCTCATCTTATTTTTGCTTGGGTAGGACGGGCATGCTGCTCAAGGAGACGGCGGTGAGTGTTTACCGTGAAGCTGTATCGGCTCTCCCCCAATCTTACACCCCTTATTCACCAGAGGTCTGCGGTATGGCCCGAAATATTTTAGGCTCTGCCCAATAATTTATGGCCATCATTAGGAACTGCCATCGAGACACCCATCACGGCCCAGGTCCGCCTGACTGTACTGAAAGATCGGCCGTACACGAAGACACCTCATTTCAGAACTTCGTCTGTCACAATTCGTGATGAGGAGTATTATTGTACCACGGGTGTAGAGCCTGACATCAGGGAAGCCACTCGTTCTGCACTCCGACACATGATCAAGTATCTATGTGATCAACATAAGCTAGACTCTGTCGAAGCCTACATGTTGTGCAGCGTCGCGGGTGATTTGAGAATGCACGAAGTTGTAGATATGCCGAATTACGTCGTAAGTGCTTGATTCACAGGATTCTCATTGCAACTTATTTCTCGCAGGTTGGAATGATGCTACCCAAATCGATACTCTCTGAGTAGGAGACTACTTCTTGACCGGTTAACAACATAAACCATTAAATCTGCTATTTTCCACATGTTTTCTTCGTGCTGTTGGCCCCACGATCAGTCTTTCAGAACATTCTAATATGAAACACAGTACAGAGTGCTTAACATCTTGTTAACATCGGTGGAAAGTATCTTTAACACTAGCCTGTGGAGACAGGCGGATACCAAGCATGTGCAACGTCCTCCTCTTCGTTCTACTGCATTTTTGTAGTATTGACATGATGCTCACTTGATCAGAATATTCTGTGGTAAGACCAGGCCGAGGCGAACAGCTAAAATGGAGATCTTCCTTCGTGAAATATCATCATCACGGCCAAAGCCCGTCCGTCACAGCAACTACACAACGTAACTGAGTTCTGAATCTACGTCAAGGACTCACCAAAAGTGTGACTCAGAATGCGAAAGTTTGTATTCCCGGCGTAACGTTAGAGAAGCTTTCGCGTATCACCCTTCCATCAGCCCTGAACAGGTAAATCCATTTGGGTGGTTACCTGTGTATACATCAGATAATATTACTCGAATATAAAGCCACCGCCGGAAAGTATGTAAGGCCTTCCTTTCGTGACCGTCTACTTATTTCCCCTCGCACTATTCACCGGTTCTCAATGGACTCGTTCACCAGGAAGAAGGGCAAGGAGAAAGCTAAAGATGCCGAGTCGGTTGAAAACCCATTTATTGTTCGTTTCAAAGCACCTGCCAACGAGACCGAAGACGAGAGGATACGGCGGGTCCGAGCGTTCCAAGATGCACAGAGGGTTTCGAGGCAAATTGACGAGAACTTGGCGGATACCAGGAGGAAGATAGAACGAAGAAAGAGAGCAATGAGGATACTTCTCTTAGGTACGTGGTATTTCTGTTGGGTCCAGGGTATCTCACAGTCGTTTACTACTCACAGGTCAGGCTGAGTCGGGAAAGGTAATAGTGCTGTTGAAAAAGTATTTGTCGTACTCCTTACTCATTCTTCCTCGTACTGTAGAGTGCTGTTCTGAAGAGTCAGTTATCCTCGCTGTGCCGCTACCTCTTGCGGATTACTGAAATTTCTGCACCAGATTTCAGGATGGCTTTTACGCCAAGTCATTTTCAGAAAGAACGAATAGTATGGAAGACAATTGTACAACTTAATCTAATAAGGTGCACATTCTTGTCTGTCGTCATGGACCCGTTCACAAACTTGACGCAGCTCAGTCAAGACCATTCTCAGCGTATTTGAGGATTCCCCCGATGAAGTCGATCCTACTACCCCTCCTAACACTCCTCCAGCTGACGAACCGGTGAAAAGATGCCTTCGCAGGCTTCATCTCCGACTGTCCCCTCTGCTCTCGGTGGAGACCAATGTCAATAAAATGTTATCAGTCGATCCGGTCGGGAGTAAAGACATCTGCGTACGAGCCGGAAGTGGATGGAAATCCAAGCTCGGCTTTCGGGACCCTAACCGAACCTCCTTTGAATCGATGGATCTACCTACTCACTCACAGTCTACAAACCAAGATGACCTGTCGCGCATGTTAGAGGCTTCCAAGGATGATATTATTCAATTATGGGCCGATCCTCACATTCAAGAGCTCTTGTCGAACAACGAAGTCAATTTACCTGATATGCCTGGGTTGTAAGTTTCACCTTTCTTGCAGTCATTGTCTCGCGTGTTCATCTCGATGGCTAGCTTCCTTGATGACGTCTCTCGCATCGCTTCACCGGACTACGAGCCTACAGATTGCACGTTCTTTCTTATTCAAGATATATAATCATTTTTCCTCATGGTCGTGAAACAGATGATATTGTGAGAGCTCGAGTCCGAACAGTTGGAGTAGAAGAACATCATCTGATTGCTGAAACGGGTATGTGTTCGGCTCCAGAACTTCTGTTCTTCTCCGCTGATCAGATTCCACGGTTTCAGCTGCAAACAAAGGATCTGAATTTTTCATCGCTGATGTTGGGGGGGCTCGGGGTTCGGTAAGTTGCGTCGGGTCTTGTTGGCCCAGCTGACAATTGGGAGTTCAGCGTTGGACCTGGATTCCTTATTTCGACGACGGTGGGTATTATCGGGTTATTCCTGTTGGGGATATTTTTTGCTGATCTACGGATCTTCAGTACAAGCTATACTGTTTTTAGCACCTCTGGCGTTCAACCAAATGTTAGAAGAAGACCCTCGAGTTAATCGATTGGTAGTTCTTACCCTCTCTAACTCCCGTGCCTCGTCTAATCTAACCCGATACAGGAAGACACGCTAATGATATGGCGGGAGATTTGCGCAAATGTATTATTGGCTGACTGTAACATCATAGTGTTCTTCAATAAGGTAAGGATTGAGCCACCACCAGTCTCCACTCATTTGACCCTAGTTTGCTCAAACTTGAAACAGAAGGACATCCTGCAAAAGACTCTGGAGGCCGGAACCATGGTTAACAGGTTTGTACCGAGCTATGGCGACCAACCTAATGACGTCCCCCATGTTACAAAATGTCGGTATTGCCCTTGTGTCCGTAACCGACTGAATCTGACTCGCCTCCGATGCTCGCAGACTTTAAGGACCGTTTTAAAGCGTATCACGTTGGTATCCTTCACGCGTTTAGCGAGACGTACTGAACTTATGGGTCGCTTTCCAGAAACGCCTGTCACCGAAGCCTAGGCCTTTCATCTCACATGAAACTAGCGCAATCGTATGTCTTCAAGACAGGAATGTCGAGTGTGGGCTGATGGCTACTTTTTCCCAGGACACACGCTCTACTATTGCTCTCGTTATCGCAGGTCAGCTCTTTCTTCCCAATTATCCGTTCCCGTCTTACTGAATCCATACGGTATGCAGTTCACGACGGAATAATCCGTAATAATCTGCAACGAAGCGACATGATTTAGAATCATCCTATCTGTTCATCTTGATTCTTTAGATGTTTAAATCATCATCTACTTATTCATCTCATTCCAGCTACATCTTTGCATTCTTATGTTGCATGTAGCTCACCAGAGTATCTTTGTATGTTGCTCCTATAGGAGCAGGCAGTTTCGGAGTTGGAAAAGACAGATGTAGCCGTCACTTTTACGACAAGTGGCAGACACCTATTGATACAACAGTTACTACACGCTGTAAATTAGAATATTTATCTGTCATTTACATACTTTCCATCATTCTGCTTGTTTATTTGGATCTACACCTCTAGTATTTACCCTGCCACTATCATAATACCCGAAAGCACAGACTTGCGCAGTGATTATAATTTGTTGAGATAGCAGCGTAGTACTCGTCTAGACACAGACTCCAAGATCGAACTTGGCAAAAATCATGACGGCACTGTCATCGCCAGTGTTCGTTGTCAAGTCTCGTACCGATCTTCATCTTCCAAGGTCCTGACGTTAGGTGATACCTGTGGGCAGGTCACTTCTTTCATTACTAACGGTACCACTTGTACTAAAAGGTCCTTCTCCGCAAATCATGGACTTTGCTGTTGTTTACAAGTATGTATCATAATCTATCATAATTATTGCTTAAAAAATTCTCAAACACCCGCTTTTTCATGCATATCAGTATCAGGGTACCCCTACAACGAGGCGACGGTCCTAGATTTAATTTTGAAAGGAACAGATCGGCTAAATATCCGGAGTCCGGCTGATAAGCAGGCGCGTCACGGCAGGTCGCCATAATCAACTGTATCGTGCCGTAAGATCGGGTACTTCGGCGAATGATTGGTCAAGATAGTTCGGAATCTCAAAAGAGAGCTAAGGCATCAACGCAAGAACTTGAAGAAGTTGATTGAGAAATTATCCATCCATAAATACTTGACATACTTGACAACTTGGCCTTGAAGTTACATCATCGGTATACAAAGATAACAACAACCTTCACATTTTTACAATCTTTTTTCATCATAGGCTTCCCGTTTCACTTTGATCCACTCTTTTTCCATCACCATCACTATCATACACGCCTTGCTACCTAGCACCTCCTTCTCCCGTCACCGTTCCGTTCTGTGATAGTCTGACACATCTCCCATTATCTTCGGTATTCGCCCACCTTTCACCACCAACATATCAGATTTAGCATAGTTAACATAGCATAGCTCTGGCGTGCCGCCCTTCCCTTCCGCCCTTCCCACTCCCATTCTGTTGGCCTAGATGTAAATGGGCAGAGTAGGGTTAAGACCCTTCCACTCAGGGCCAGTCACAAAGTCTTTCTCATCAATCAAAAAGTCCTGCAAACGCACAATATTGGTTACGAAAACCGAGTAGGGAGCAAAAAAGAAAAACGTACAATAGGACACTCGACCAACGCTCCCTTGACCTCTGCGAGCCTAGACTTGACACGCTCCAATGGAATACCAGGGATAACGTGGCCTGTTTTGACTTTCGGGACGTAGTTCTATAAAGTCGTTAGCGTTAGTTAGTTGGCATGGTAAAACAAAAGGCCCGGGCTAAATACGGCACGGTGTAGAAATTGAAAAGTAGAGTAAAACATACCTCATAAGCCTTCCAGTCCCTAACCAAATTCGTCGGCACAGGTCTGAATATCTCTGTGAAAACCTCCCTATTCTTCCTCGCTGTGTCCTTCCACAAGTTTAGCGTCTCGTCGGCCAACGGATCAGCGACGAGTTGGTCTTCAGGAGTCTCGGTTTCGTCCTCGTTGGGCGTGGGCGCAGGATGCATGAACGAAGTGGGGTGCTTTGAGGAGTGGAAGGCGTCTTGTGGGGGGATGAGGCCAAGGTGCTCTGTTTAAACATGTAGAGTTAGACATACCATGCTATACGAGTTTAAGGAATAAGGAGACGCACCTTTATACAACTTTCGCCTCAAGGTTGCAGCAAACTTGGCAGCCATATAATCTTCGCCGTTCATCTTTGACCTGATCATGTCTGTATCTTCGACGACGAGAGCGATTTCAGAGTCACCGTCGCCTTTTTGAGAGCGGTCGTTGATGTTTGCAGAGCCCATCTGTCAAGCATAGGGTTAGCGAGGTGCTCATCACGAGAAGAAGACCAATATGTACAATGACCCTTCTATCATCGACGATCATAAGCTTGGAGTGAATGTACAACAACTCGGAGACGTATCTGCGCGCGGTGATTGTCAGCAACCGTCCGACATGGGGTAAACCGAGAGAAAGCACTCACGAATTCAACTCCTCCTCCTCACTCCCATCCCACTGTTCTTCCTTCAACTCGGTCGTATCCTGCAACATATGCTGGACCACATTATCCGAGACCCTTCCCTCCCTCCCATCTCCGTCCAGGTCCAAACCCCTAACCTCCCTAGCAGCTCTCTCAAACTTCTTAATAATCTCCTTGGCCTCTTCTTCAGAATGAGGCACCTGCACAGGCTGAGGCTCCTTCTTTTCCTTGTCCTTGTCACTATCTTTATTATCCCTAGTACGTTCAGTCTGTCCCAATCCCTCAGTCGTCTCAACGTTCGTGTTGATCTTGACTTCTTTAATCTCGACTTTTCCTCCTTCTTTAGTATCGGTTTTGAAAGCTTCATCACCGAGCCAGAGACGCGCTAGGGCAACTTGGGCAGCGTGGAACGAGACTCCGGAGCGTTGTTCGACTTGTTGGATGAAGGAGGATGGGGCGTTGATACGGTCGTAGGCGCGGAGGTGGTAGAAACGGATGTAATCCATTCTGTGTTTGTATGTCGTTGGAGGAAGGGAGAGAAGTTGGCGTCGTGCAATGGAAGGAGAAGAAAAGGCGAAGTACTCACGGCTCGATACCCTCCTTCCGGATTAACTCATAGATACTATTTCCACCTCGGTTCATGGTTCTGTACTGAGCAGCCATGATAATCTTGAGCGAGGTCTCATCTTTGATGTTGCCTGAAAAACCGGGGACTTCGGGGATGGCGATGACAACCTGCGTTAGAGTAAAGTAAAGTCAGCTACGAACGAGAATGACAAGACAGGGAAGGATAGACAGACCTGGAACTTTCTCCCTTCCTTGGCAGCTTGAATGATTCTCCCAACCAACGCTTGAGCGATCCTGTTGGTGACTTGATCGCCGTCGACGGTTGCAGAGATGAAGAATTGGTTTTCGATGTAGATGTAGTGGTTTGCTTCGTTGATGAGTTGGATGTCTAAATACGAAAAAGGGTTAGTGTCAGGGTGATAGGCGAAGGTAAGGAAACTAACAGGCGTTTTGAATACTGTGTTCGGTGAGAACACCGTGACTCCAGTCAGATACGCTGCGGACGACTTGGACACGGCAAGTTGCAGGGTCAGGGTGAGAGTAGTGGCCTTCATGGTCTTCATAGTCGTCGCCATCGTTGTTGCCGCCTAAGGGCAGTGTTAGAACACGGAAACATCAGACAAAGATAGACTTACTATCACCATATCCAGCAAACCTATGCCATCTCTGTCTGTACCTCCTGCCCATTCCATGCCATGTCTCACGTTGAGGATGCCTCACGACAGATTCGTTCGGGCTAAAGTCGACATTGTGCGGAAGAGCCAACCAATCAACGTTGGTCTTTTCTCTGTACTTTCTCTTCTTAATCTCATTCCACCTTTCTACGAAATGCTGGACAATGTCAAGTACACAAGGACCCGTAAGCGTCATGTGTACGTCGTGCCAAGGCATCCTCGCACTTTCCAAAAGAGAAAGCTGGTTCGAGGCATAGTCGCCGACGTTTTGGAAATCCATAACCCTAGCATTGTTGAAGTCCTGTCCGGGAAGAGGGTGTGCGCGAAAGAGGTAGGATGAACATCAGCAAGGGGATGGTTGTGCGTGTCCCATCGGCCAAAGCAGAGATCCAGACCGCCGATACAGGCAAAGTGGTTGTCAACGACGACGACCTTTTCATGGTGAGACCAGAATTCGACAGAGTCCTTGGAACCAATGTGGTCTGGGTGACGGACACATTGGACGTTGGGGTGCAAATCGGTGAGAGCCCACTAGAAGAATGTGAATACGAGTGAATGCGGAGAAAAAGTGTAGCTAACTTTGGTGTGCCTCGAGCTCATCGTCATCGTCTGTGTGACCTCCTTATATACAACAACATAGATCTTGACACCCTGTTCAGCCTTTCTCTTCAACACCCTATCTAATCTCCACTGTTCCTGCAACGCAGGCGGCCTGCGCAAGTACAGTTCCGGAGTCAACCACCAATCCAAGATGAAGATACACTCTTTAGCATTCTCCAGCATCTCGGAAAGGGCCCACATATAGTCATGTCCGTCAATGTGCCATTTGACAGCATTATTGGTACGTTCTTCGGCGAACGAGTTGAATCGGTGCGAAGCGTTGATTTCTGCGCGAATGGCGTCGGCTTTCTTTTCTTCAGGGTCGTCATGACGCCGGTTGGGGTTGAGCCGGCCAATGACTTCGTCCCTGGCGTGTTCCAGTCCCTCTGGGATTCTGTGAATGAGGTTGCTGATGAAGCTCATGATGTTTGTTGTTCGTTCTTAGTGGAAGAGAAAGTAGATAAGGAGTTTGCTAGGCGGTGCGGCAGTGCTCGTCACTGGCAACGGTATCAATCTAGGCTCCAACGTCATCATTATCCTAGGATCCTAGGAACCATTCGGCCTAGAAATGGCCGTATCACTCTGACATTGTACTTGACAGTGAGCGCTGTACGACTGAACTGGGCGTCATGATGGCTTGGAAGATCATCTCACAGTATGGCTATCTGGCGCAATGGTAGCGCGTTTGGCTTCGATTGCTGAATTCGCACCAAAAGGTTGCAGGTTCGAGTCCTGCGGTCATCACGTGATGTAGTGTTCAGCCTCCCCCTTTTCTTGTGAAGAGCTACGCAAGACGAACTGTTTACCAATGTGAGTAGCTTATGAAACTTACCAGGGAAACTGCAGATTATTCCCGCGCGCCATACTCTTTGATGTTGAACGTTGAGCGCTGAGCTTTTATTTATGGATTATTCTTGTAATATAGCTAGATCTAATTGTCCTCGCGCGCAGCAAGATTCAATAAACACAAGACAAAACTTGGATAAAACTACTAAATAGTCTATGCATATACGTTCTAAATAAACTATGCTTTGAAACGAGCAAATATTGAGATTACACCCATCATCAGTATTCTATATCTACTGTATGTTGATAACTGTGGCAGAATCCGTAGTCTCCAGGTCTTGCAACTGAGTACTATCTGAACTGTTTGACTCAAGGTCATGTTCTGTGTATCCAATAACTGGAGCGATCACCGAAGAAACGTGAAAAGATGTTTTTGCAGCATCGGAGTTTTCAATGGTAACACCTAGTCCTGCTCGGACTATGATCACCGTCGGAACAGCAGCCTGGATTATATCAATTTGAATATATAGAAAACTTTAAAATCAGAGTCACAAACCACTATTGGGACACAAACGGGAATAATCTGGATTGAAATGGCGTCGACTGTCAAAGTAAGAGTAATAACTATGATGTGTACAAATGCATAAATAACTCCTGATTCTAATCTGAATAATTGTTGAAATTAGTAAACATATTTGGAGCAGATAAAAACACACATGATGACCACCACGTTACTGTATGATTGCTGGACAGAAGACTTTGTGAATGTCTTCACTTCTTGTGTGATTTTCCAGATTTTTCCAGCTATTTATTGTAAGTATCATATCAGTGTGTGCGCCTAAATTAGTTAAACATTTACCAATGCAGGATGTGAGCAATATATTTATGATCAGATTTGCTCCAAAAAAGATTGTTTCTTCAACAGCTGCAGCATTGGTAGTACCATAGAAAAAGAATGCCACAACAGCACAAATCCCAAATACTTGATCAGTATTAGCATTTATCAACATAGGGTTGCATCAGCATTAAGCTCACTGTGATTTATGCAGGACACAACCAGGAATGGAAATGCAATCCTTTTTTGATATGCCCAAATGATGAATAAACGGTAAATCTAAAGGGTGGACTTGAAGTGCATATTCCAAAAAGTTAGAAATGCTTACAAGTATAAGGTCTGTTATAAAACTAGAAAGAAGTATACTCAATCCTAGGCTAATGTTATTTTCGTCAATTCAACACTCACTTCGCCAATAAAGGAAGCAAACCAAGTGACACGCTGTCAGATCGTTTAAATATGAGATTTACAAGTTGTGGTTTCACAGAAAGTCTTGAACCTACCCGAGATTAATCACAACCTTATCATGAATATCCTGCAATGGGATATCCAAAAAATTTAAAACGATAATTCGCATACTTTGTGCCGAGTGCAATAAAACCACTAATGTTGTCAGAAGAAACAAAACAATCAGTGAGATGAGATGAAGTCTATTGCTAGCTTGCTTTCTTGCTTTGCGACGGTGCAGTACGGCAATGGCAATAGCAAAAAGTAGAGTATAGCCTCCTGTAGTCGCTAATCATCACCTAGAAAGATAATGAATGATGAACACTTACCATACAAAAGATATTCAATCTATCTTTTTTTTAATTACAGAACAACTTGAGCTGGTAATATGAAGACTTACAGACATCATCGAGACCATGAGAATGATGCCTCTGGTATAATTGGATGTCATGATGGTTGATATATCAATGGTTCCACAGAAATTTCAAATTGGTGCTTGGTTCAGTTCAGGAACTTTAAGGTGACAAGATAAAAGAGGTTTCATCTTTACGCGATTATATACAATTCCATCACGGCACCATGGCTGTGAGGAGGTTCATGGGTACCGATTTACATTATAAATGACATCCATCAATGGATTATTATGACTGTCTTCAAAAGAAACAGCTAACTTGATCTCGATATAAAAGGACATAGGTATTGAGATTGACATTTTTGCAAGAATGCCTTCGAACTCACCGGTCGATTGAACCTCTAACTCCGGCTGATAGTAAAGGTGATAGTCGTCCTGGAGTCAGCACAAAATATGTATCATGGCATTCTATTTTTACCATACCATTGATTCTATGTAAACAATGGGCTTTAGTGGAAATGAACCCGAGGACCTAGCGAGATGTGGCCTTTCCTCCCCGAGTCTGAAAAATTCAGGCGAGGATGGAAGAAATCATGATCCCCAATGTAACAACTTTGTACAGAGCCAGACACAACACCAAAAAAATGCATTGACAAGTGTCACCCAAAATGCACATTTGACATCGATAAGTACAGAAGCTTCCACTTTTGTATTATCTTTGCCAAAGTGAATTTCTCAATCCATATGATATACTGTTTTATATTTTAAACCGTATATGGTCAAATTGAAGGCAGTACTAGGCAAGATAAATTGAGAAAATGACCCGGCGATTGGCAAGTCTATGGTATTTGTTGAGTATCTATGATTCTAGAAGAACCGCCGGTACTCGAGTTTTATCAATGTCGCAATGAGTCGACACTAGTTTACTTGTCGAGGAGTAGAAAATACAGAGATCTAGTCCAAAGTTGACAAGTTAGATTAGAAACAGAGAGACGACTACAGTTACTTGCCTAGTCCAAAGTTGACAAGAGATCAAGCTGAGGACTAGGGGTTTACAGGGGAGCCTTAAGTACTACGAGGTCTACTGTCTAATGACATACATCAGACTAAGGAGCAGTGAGTTCATACATGACGATAGGACGAGGTGAACGGAGTATGCTACTAAGACACAAGGTGATTAGTGGAAGTAAAGGGGGCACGAGTTTGAGGAAAGGTTATGGCAAGGTAAAAGACCAAGCGATCGGTAAGCTACAGTGAGGTGATATAAGTGAGTATGTGAAGTGAATAGCGGAAAATAGGTAGTTCGTGACATTACCCCCCTCCTAATATTCATCGTCCGCGATGATTAAGGTTGGGAGGGTGCATCCGGGTGAGTTTTGTGGAATTTGGTGATTAGTCTTTTGCAGTGAGTTAGGTTCGTGAAGGGTTCCCAGGAATTATTAGCGTCTCCTTCTCCTTTCCATTTGACCAAATATTCTAGTCTCCTCCATCGGACCCGGCTATCCAGTATCGATTCTACTTCAAATTCTGGTTCGTCTTCTCCTTCGAGTTCGATGGGCACGGGTTCTTTCGGTAGTTCGCCGTTGACTTCGTTTCCTCTCCAAGGGTAAAGCTTGCTGGCGTGGAACACCGGGTGGATTCAGGAGAGGGAAAGGGGAAGGTCTAAGCGGTAGTTGACTCGGCCGATTTTCTGCACTATTTCGAACGGGCCTAGTTGTCGGTCTCCTAATTTTTCACTTGACAGCTTCAAATCTATGTCTTCCCTGCTCAGCCATACCCAATCACCGATTCCATATTTCGGTAACTTCCCTTCTGACCTTTCCGCCATTTCTCTTTTGGCTAGATGAAGCGCCGCTCCAGCATCTTTTCGTACTTCTCTCAGTATTGCCAGCCGATCTTCGACGCTTTGGTTATGGGTCCTTCTTCCTATGGGTATGTTGAAATGTGGCAAATATCCATATTCTACTTCGAAGGGTGAAAGTCCGAGAGCCGAGTGGGTACGCGAATTGAGGACGAATTCCGCCATGGGTAAGTGTTCTGCCCAGTCATCTTGTCTCCTTCCCACAAAGATGCGAAGGTACTTTTCCACCTCTTGGTTTGCCCTCTCTGTTTGTCCGTTTGCTTGGGGATGGTATCCCGACGTTAGGGAGGATTGGATGCCTAGGCGTTTAAGCAGTAGCCTCATGAGTTCAGCTGCGAACTGGGGACCTCTGTCCGATACGAATTCTAGGGGGAGTCCGTGCAATCGGAAGATATCTCTGTAGTACAGATCCGCCGTTTCTTCGGCCGTAATGTTCGTGGTGCATGGTATGGCATGTATTTGTTTGCCGTAGTGATCTACACACACAAGGATGGCGTCGAATCCGTTGGAATCTGGAAGTTGTGTGATAAAGTCTACTCCCACTTTTTCCCAAGGGCCTTTGGGCACTTCCAGGGGTTGGAGTGCCGTTCGGGGGTGTCGGAGAAGTCTTTTTCGGGCGCAAACTTCACATCCCGATACGTATTTTTCGACAAAGGATCTCATAGTGGGCCACCAATAATGGGAACTCACCAGGTCATAGGTGGCGTGTACCCCTCCGTGTCCAGCTCCTCTGTCGTTGTGGCACTGCTTCAACACTTCTTTTCGTAACTCCTTTCGGGGTGGAACGTACACCTTCCCTCTTCGGTAGATGAGTCCGTCGTCTTCTTCCCATTCGGCCACTCCGTCTGCTAATCTCTTTAGCCCTCCGCTTCTCAGCCGCTGTATTCCTTCGACTACTTCCACATCTCTCGTAGTTTCCACTCTGATTCGCTCTTCTAGAGGGTTCTCTAGACCGATCGCGGCTATCTGGGCAAAGTGTTCGGGAGATAGCACCGTTTGTTTCAGGTTGTCATCTTGGTCGGTGGTTTGATGATGAGGCATTCGGGATAGGAGATCTGCAATCAGGTGCTTCTTCCCTGGCCGGTGGACTAATTGGAAATGGAAATTGGATAGTCGTAAAGCCCATCGGGCTTGTCTTCTGCTCAAATCTTGGGCCGTCCTCCAGTACTTCAGGTTGTCGTGGTCTGTGATTATCAGAAAGGGTTCGGGTAGTCCTTCGAGATAGTGCCTCCATTCCTTCAGCGCTTCAATGATGGCTAGCATTTCTCGGTCGTGAATCTCGTAGTTGCGTTGAGTTTCATCCATAGAAGAAGACCGGTAAGCAATCGGGTGCCATTCATCGTCTTCTAGCTTCTGTGACAGGACTCCGCCCGTGGCATATCCAGAGGCATCGACTTCTACTCGGGTTGGTCGGTTCGGTTTCCACAGGGCTAAAACGGGTTCTTCCACAAAGCGTCGTTTGAGGAGTTCGAAAGCTCGTTGTTGTCGTTTCCCCCATTGGAACTCTATTCCTTTCTTGGTCAAGTCATTCAGGGGTCGCGCAATACCGGAAAAGCTTCGGACGAATCTTCGATAGAAGTTAGCAAACCCTAGGAATCCTCGTACCTCGCGAACCGATTTAGGTATCAGCCATTCTTCCACTGCCTTTACCTTCGCTCGGTCCATTCGCACTTGGCCGTGTCCAATGATCATTCCCAGGTACTCGATTTCCTCTTTCTCGAACTCGCATTTCTCCGGCCGAAGGTAAAGGTCATATTCTTTCAGTCTCTGCAGTACTTCCTTCATGATTTCCCTGTGTTCTTCTAGGTCTCGAGTGAAGATTAAGATGTCATCCAGATATACTGCTACCTTTCCTTCCGAGATTAGGTCTGCGAAGATGGTATCCATGAGGGCCTGGAACGTGGCTGGAGGGTTCGTGAGTCCGAAGAACATGACATTAGGTTCGAAAAGTCCCCGATTAGTGGGGAAGGCCGCCTTCCACTCGTCTCCTTTCCGGATTCGAATGTTGTTATAGCCCCACCTCACGTCAAACTTGGTAAAGTAACGGGCGTCCTGCAGCCGTCCAATGATGTCCTGAACTAGGGGTAGGGGGTATCGGTTTCGGATCGTATACTCGTTAAGCTTTCGGTAGTCTTGCACGAATCGTAGCTTGCCGTCTTTCTTCTTTATAAAGAATACTGGTGACGCGATTGGCGATTTAGACGGTTGGATGTATCCTTTCTGAAGGTTGTCTTGTAGGAAGCGTTCTAATTCCTGTTGTTCGTTGATCGACATGGGGTATACTTTGGTACGAATGCTAGCCGGAGCGTCTGGCGTTAGTTCAATAGCATGGTCCCAGGGCTGATGTTCCGGAAGTCTTTCTGAACTTTCTTCGGCGAAAACCCTCTTATACTCCCGGTACTCTGGTGGCACCATCTCCTCGAAGCTTTTCTCCGTTTTCTTAAGGTGTTCTTTTTCTGCGATTTGCTGGGAATAGGTGAACCCGGCAGAACACCAAACTTCATCGGTTAGATCTTCAATTATCCCTTCCCTCTTCCAGTGCCTTCGAAGTTTTCGGTTAGCCGCGAATCGTATCGGAACCTCCTTTTCTTCTTCTGGTTCAGTCCCGCTTACATCGGCTTCTTCTTCCATCTGCATTTCTCTCAATCTCCAGTTTATGGTTGGATTATGTTTCTCTAACCATGGGAGTCCCAAGATTACTTCTTCCTTCCCTATGTCCGTAATCAGAAATTCCGTCCATTCGCTTACTCCGTCTATTACGAGTTTTACTTTAGCGAAACTTCGGATCTGTCCGGCTTGGTTCTCAGTCCCGTCAATATTTCTGACCTTGATTGGTCGTTTGAGTGGTAGGAGGGGAAAGGAGTTTTCGGTGGCAAATTTCTCTTTCATGAAGAGTCCCGTGGCTCCGCTATCTATCATGGCTGCGGTTTGAACTTTATCCTGCTTTCTTCCTTGTATCGTTATGGGGATGCGAAAATGCGAGTCTTTTTCAATGGTAAATACGGTAGAGACGTTACATGCAGGTAGGTGATCGTACAAGGAAGGGTAAGCAGGGGTATTAAAATCGTTCGTGGAAGACGTCGGGCGCGCAGCTTTCGTTCGACGTCTCTTCAAAAATCCTCTTGTTTCTCGAGCAGGGTGGCCAGGATCTTGTTTTGTTGGGCCATGGCATCTCGGAGGGTCTGAATTTCTTTGGTTACATCAGCTGGAACGGAAGCGGTGGGTTTCGGCTGCGGGGACGGGGCGGACGGTCCGTCTTCGAAGAGGGAGAAGGTAGATGAGGCCGCTACTTGTTGTCCTCTTCCTCCTCCTCGTCGCGCCTTGTTTCCTCTTCCTTTTTCCATTCCTAAGTACTTGTCCTGGCAGACACGCTCTACGTGACCCATCCTCCCGCAGTACCTGCATTTCTCATTTTTCCAGCTGCAGTTGGTCTTGATATGCTCCTCGGACCCGCATCCGAAGCAGCGCCCCCTCATCTTCTGAAGGAAGTCTTCTCGGGTTTTGCCGTTACCTCCGGTCCGGGTGGCGTCAATATCCATGGCATTCGGGTCGGAGGATTTAAAATTTCCGGTGGTCGTGTAGGTGGGGTTATGGAGGGCTAGGTCGATGGTGCAGGCTCGTCGGATGGCCTGGTCAAGACTGGTGGTTTTTCCTTGTCCTAGTTCGATGGAGATCATGTGGACGCGAATATTGCTGTTCAGCCCATTGCAGAATCGTTCCATCAAGTCGGTATCGGAGAACCCAGTCCTCCCTCCTATATCTTGGAACTGCTGCGCATAGTGCGCTACCGAGAGCTTCCCTTGTTTCATTCCCTTGATCTTCTGCCTAGCTTCTGCCTCTTCATCTGCAGACCCGAAGCGAGTTTTAAACTGCTTTTCGAATTCTTCCCATTTGCTATCAAACGGGAACTTGGTCTCCGATCCTGCTATACTCGAATTGTTGGCCAGATTGGCATAATGCGCCGCCCAATCGGCTGCGTTTCCATGCATAAAGGAGAGAGCCGAGAGAATTCGGTTCGGGTCATCGGTAAGATCTTTCTGTTGCGCTCCCCAGATTTTGAACATAGAAAGGAATCTCCTGACGTCATCGGATTTCCCTTCGAACGGTTCCGGCTTGCTGGTGCTAGATTTTCTGGGTTTTGGATTGTTTGTGTTCTCGATAAAGGAGTCTAGCTTTCGCTGAGTCTGCAGTTGTTGTTCTGCCAGTTGTTGGATGAGGTTGTTTATGGCTTCCATATCTTCGTCAGTTACGATGGGAGAGCCCAGTGCAGGCGGAGAAGGCGGCGGCGCAGAATACGAGGTTGGGCCAACAGGTGGTGGCGGTGGCGGCAGCGGTCGTGGAACCGGGGCTGCAGGTGGCACAGATGTTTCTGTGGCTTGGGGCGTTTGAGCGGAATCTTCAACTTCTATAGAAGACGGGGATTCCTGGGCGGTGTGAGCAGACGATACTGACGACGGAGTTTCTGGCAGCAGGAGTACAAGAGATAACGGTGGGGGCAAAGATGTCGGTAAGTTCGGTTCAAATGGCAGAGGGTGTTCTTCCTCTGGAGTTTCTGGGCGAGTAAACGGTAGACCTCGGACGGGGTTAACACGGTAAGTAGTTCCTCGATACTGGTATGTAGACGGAGTTCGGATGGAGTATAAAGCGTGCGGGCAAGGAGTAGAATCACAGTTGTAGAAGACGTTGTCTTCAAGGTAAACGGCTCGACCCTGGAGTACGTCGAAACCGTGCGGATGTTCCTCGCAGTCAGTGTAGTCTGCTGAGAAGGACGTCTTGTTTGTGGTAGGGACGATCTATGTGCGGAGATCGTCGGTACACCGGTTAGAGAGCTTGATCTAATGTCGCAATGAGTCGACACTAGTTTACTTGTCGAGGAGTAGAAAATACAGAGATCTAGTCCAAAGTTGACAAGTTAGATTAGAAACAGAGAGACGACTACAGTTACTTGCCTAGTCCAAAGTTGACAAGAGATCAAGCTGAGGACTAGGGGTTTACAGGGGAGCCTTAAGTACTACGAGGTCTACTGTCTAATGACATACATCAGACTAAGGAGCAGTGAGTTCATACATGACGATAGGACGAGGTGAACGGAGTATGCTACTAAGACACAAGGTGATTAGTGGAAGTAAAGGGGGCACGAGTTTGAGGAAAGGTTATGGCAAGGTAAAAGACCAAGCGATCGGTAAGCTACAGTGAGGTGATATAAGTGAGTATGTGAAGTGAATAGCGGAAAATAGGTAGTTCGTGACAATCAATGGATATCATCTGAGCTATTGGATTCAACGTCACAGCCGGCATCTCCTATGATACCGGAAGCTATTACTGAAGAAATATGGAAGGATGATTTCGCAGCGTCAGGATTTTCGATGGCAACACCCAGTCCTACACGGACCATGATTATTGTTGGAATAGCAGCCTGTGTAAATGCAAGTGATATTTTAGACAATATTGAAACTTGAAGGTTCAAATCAAAGCCACAGACCACAACAGGAATACAAATGGGAATAATTTGGATTGAAACGGTTTCAACTCTTAAAGTGAGAATGATTACCACTATGTGGAAAACTGCATAAAAAGCTCCTGATTCAAGTCTGATAATCACAATTAGCTAGTATTTCTGAAGTGAATAGAAATCCTACATGATAGCCACCACACGGTGATATGATTTCTGGATACGTGGTTTTGCAAATGTCTTTACCTGTTGTGTGATCCTCCAGATTTTTCCGGCTATGGTTTGATTAAATAAGAGTGTCAGTGATGCTAAGCAGGTACAGATTGACAAAAGACTTTACCAATGCAAGATGTGAGCAATGTGTTTATAACCAAATTCGCCACAAAAAATATCGTTTTACTAGTGACCGCAGCCTCGGCAGGACCATGTAAGGCAATATTGTTCACTATATTGAAAACCCCAAACACTTATCAATATCGATATTCAGTGATAGTCTAATAAGAAAGTGTGTTGATATTGGGCCCACCATGATTTGCGCAAGACACAACTAGAAACATGCATGCAATTTTTTTCTGATATGCCCAAATAATGAATAAACGGTAGATCTAAGGACATAAGCTCGAAGCATATTGTGCAGAAAGTCAAAAAATACCCACAAGTAAAAGATCTGTGATAAAACTAGAAAGAAATGCAATCAGGTCTGTGCTAAATTAAATTTAAGTATGCACTCACTTGGCCAGTAAAGAGATCAAATCAAATGATACACTGTCATATTTTGAGAAATTTGTTTTCAATTGGAATACAAGATAGCAGAATCTTATACTCACACCAGATCTATTACAACTTTGTCAGAAATGTTTCCCAGAGGCAGACCCAGAAGGTTAAGGGCAACAATTCTTAGATTTTCTGCTGAATGCAGTAAAATGACGAGTGTTGTCAAAAGAAACAACACAATCAATGAAACAAGATGCAGCCGATTGTTGGCTTGCTTTCTTGTTTCGCGGCGGCGTAACACAACGACGGCAAAGATAAAAAGAACAGCGTAGCCTCCTGTGATTGTTATATATCGCCTGGATATAGACCGTGACATGATCATAGGTGCTCACCATACAACAGATGCTCAAACTATTTTGAATCGCAGATGGGATAAGACGATCTTATTTTTAATTCATTTCTTTAAAGACTTACAGACATAACCAAGACTAAGGCAGAAATATTTCTAGCATAGTCTGATATCATGGTGTATCGTTGGGATGCCAATGACCCAATGGAAGATGTGGGACTTGGTTTATAAAAACTTTGAGGCGACAGGAAGGAAATTCCATCGTAGTATATGTCATATATAACCAGATTCTAATGCCATTCATAACCATGACGGAGTTCATGTTCTAATTTAAGTTATAGTAGACATACCAACATTTGTTGCTATTACGACTGCAGATAGCTGGAATTTTTGTTGGCATATTTTTGCAGGTCTGACTTTGCCACAAACCCACTAGTCAACCTTGTGTTATGATAATTTATAATAAGAGCGATAATAACGATTGAGTCCGCAAATATACTGACTATCAATCTGTCGTTTTATTGATGGACTTAGTAAAGATGAAGCTTCTAAAATTGATGTGAGGACTGACTTATTATGCGAACTCTAACCCTGAGACACCCATAAGCAGGTATGATCGTGTCTCTAATTTAATAATCTTCTGGTTAGTGCGCCATAGGGCTATCCACACCTATATCACTTGTTTTCTGGCTTGGTTCTTGACAACAGACACCAAAATTTGTCTTGATTGCTGAAATACTCACCAATGTCACTCCTGTCACTCCTTTTGAAATTTCCACTTCAAATATTAGTTGATTAAGTCGCTATAACATTTGAAAACCACCCCGATAACCTGTAAACACCTTGTGGTTACAGCCACTAGGTGCTGTGAAATCTTCAGAGAAATCAGCTAGTATTCACCAGTTAAAGGCGTCATAGATTTCATAAGTCTGGATGGACCTGAATGCAAATTAAATGAATGCTTGATAAGATGTAGGGATTTAGGATCGGAAACTCTAAAGAGTTTTGTATTCATAAACAAACCTTCAGAAAACAGAAGCTAGCATACAAACACTGCTAAATTTTTTTGTATTCTCCAATATCGTTTGAGAGTGTTCCATCAAATGAAAACCTGAATAGTTTTAATTCCAGTGTATGTTAAGTAATTGCATGGTATGGATTTGGGGGACCAGCATTAGCATCGACACTGGAATTACAAAAGTAAATCTAGCTGGGACAAAAATTATAATATATTGCGTTTACAATTGTTTATGAACGCAGTCAAGTGTATAATATGCACTGTTATTTTCCAGTGTCTGTTTTTCAAAGAACTGTAAATAATGAGAATCACCATGCAGATGACATGTTATCGTGTAGCTGTCAAATTTGCCTGAAACAGAATCTCTTCATCTTTGCCTTATATTTGCTTTGCAGAAGACACCAGCAAACTAGCAATAAATAAACCATGTTTTATTCGTGCCAACCGCAAAATATTTGGATAAAGTAATTCTATTCTAAGTAATTTTGACAGTGACATGATTCTCATTATAAAGGAGTAGGCCATTTGCATAGCGAGCAGCGACGAAGCCGTAAATTTACAGCGATGCCGAGAATCCACTTAATATTTGAAATACAGAGGTCTAAGTGACTACATGATTTTATATCAATCTCAGTGAGTTGATACATGTATGATGATTAAAGAATTAAATTATAGACGAAATGACCGCCATTACAATCGGTTATGCTTCCTCCCATATCTACCGTATATCAGTCATGTAACTGGGTACCGTTAATTGAATTATTTGACTCAAGATCTAGGTTTACCGCAACACCAGAAGCAAGCACTGAAGAAACATGAAAAGATGTCTTCGTGACATCGGCATTTTCAATAGCAACACCTAACCCTGCTCTCACTATAATTACTGTTGGAACAGCAGCCTAGACATACATCATTTTAGATTTATTAAAAAGTTCAGAAAAGCTCAAATCACAGACCACAACAGGCGTACAAATGGGAACAACCTGTGCTGAAATGATGTTGAACCTCAAAGCGAGAGTGAAAACTACTATGTGAAAGAGAACATAGATCATTCCCGATTCTAGTCTAGAAAATCATCATAATCAGCAGCTATACTTATAATTATTTGAACAAAAAAAAAAAATACACGATAACCACCACCCTATGATACGATTTCTGGACAGAAAGCTTGGTAATTCTCTTCACTTGTTGTGTAATTCTCCAGATTTTTCCAGCTATTGATCATCGTAAACACTCATGGCTATATATTCAAGCCAACCAAAAACTCACCAATGCAAGATGTGAGTAGTATATTCAAAACCAAATTTGCTCCAAAGAATATTGTTTCATCAATGACCACAACCTTAGTAGTGCCATGCAAGGCAATATTGGCCACTACAGAGAAAACTCCAAACGCTGGATGATATTGGTATTTAATCAGATTATAACACATGTTAATGGTAAGCTTACCATGATTTATGCAGGATGCAACCAGAAATGCAAACGCAATCTTTTTTTGATATGCCCAAACAATGAACAAACGGTGAATCTAGAATATAATCTTGAACCATGTTTCGAAAAGTCAACAAAATACATACAAGTATAAGATCTGTGACAAAACTAGATTATTGCATCTGGACTAAATAAGATTTTTAGCAACCTTACAATCTACTCACTTGGCTGATAAAGAGATTAGTTCAAATGACATGCTACCATATTTATAAAAATTTCTAATGCAAGATGACACAGAGTTTTAGACTTACACAACGCCAATTACAATCTGGTCAGAAATATCTTCTAATGGGTAATCCAGAAGATTTAAAGCGATAACTCTCAAATTTTGTGCTGAATGCAATATAATGACTAATGTTGCCAAAAAAAACAAAACAGTCAATGAAATAAGATGGAGTCGGTTTTTGCCCTGCTTTCTTGTTTTGCGGCGGCGTAGTACAACAATGGATAAAGCAAAGAGTATAACGTAGCCTCCTGTAATTGTTGTAGATTGCTCAGACGTATAATGGAGGTTATCGTGAGTACTCACCGTATAAAAGATGCTCAAGCTGTTTGCAGGTTCAGTGAGATGATTTTATTGGCAAATTGTAGCTTAAAGACTTACAGACATAACCAAGACCATAGAAAGAATGTTTCTAGTATGATTTGCTACCATGGATTGCCAATGCACCAAGAGTTCTACAAAAACACAAGACTCAGTTTAGCAGGACAAATTATGAGAACCTTAAGGCAACAAGTCTGAGGAAAGATTTTATCTGAACATGATTATATGCAACATTAAGTAGGCCGCAGTAATGCCGTCATGCCTTATCAACAGTTATCAAGAGTAAAGAACAGGTTGAGATTGCACAGCAGCAGCCACTAAGGGCTTTGCTTGAAGTGATACAAGAATTAACCAAGCACAACAAATTGGCGGGAACTGGTCTATTACGGATTTTGACTACCATCTAATTTGATGGCCATCACAGCCTAAAATAATGAAAGAACAACTTCTTACACGGGCACGCACGAGGCCGAAATTTGCGCGAGCTCATATCTAACAGCAGCAAACTTGGAATCGACACAGCCATCCGGACGAGCCAGAGTTATTGGTAAAGGCGAGACCTTTAGCAAAGCTCCAGCCTACGCGTTAATATCAAAGTAGAACACGATAAAATAGCTTTCACTATTCAATACAAATTGTACTAATTAATATCAACGTTCAGTAAATTCTCAGATGTTAAGCTGAAAAGTGGAAGGAATGGCAATTTTATTTACCTGATATCGGATCTGATAAAAATGTACTTGACATACAATATTGGAGAAAAACGATCCTAATATATTTTGAGAACAAGTTTACAAGCACTGAAAATGCATTCATTTGACATAGTTATTCCAAGAGACAAATGCCAAATGATGAACCAAAACTAGCTAAAAATATGTAATTTGCTGAAGGACTTCTGATAGAATAATCCTGAATGTGATACTCGTTTTAGTAGGGATGAACTTCTTAAATTAGCTTAGAACCCGTCATGCCTCGACTCTGACCTTCGAGTCTCCCAAAGACGTAATCAATCATCTCTCTAATCGTGAATGTCTCCGATAGATAAGCCATCGGGATATCCATACCCAAATCACTTATAGACCTCGCTTGAATTTGCGCAAAACAGATGGAATCGACTCCACATGATATCAAGCTCTCTTCCAAGTCTACGTCCGGAAGTTTCAGGCTTTGTTCACCGTGAAACGTGAAATCAGGCACTCACCGACAAGGTCTCCTTCTCGAAGCTCCAAAACATCTCTCAAGCTATTGATGATACTATCTTCAACTTCTTTTCTCGTCCAAAGTTTCTCCGATGCATGATTAGAGCTACGAAGCATGTCGGACGCTCTAGCCGTCACCTCGTCCCACAAAGGATCTTCCCTGATCCATGGGATGCCTTTCATCACTCTCGAATCGAACTTCGCTAATAACTGCACAGACGCAGTGAAATCGTCCCTATCTACCGAGGTCAATGTTAAAGCCTTTACGAGCAATGGTATACCCTCTCTGTGCTCAATAGGTCTCACGAGCGACCGTCCGGAAGAAAACTGAAGCTGCTCAACGAGTTTCGACTCCCAAGGTCCAAGCTGCATTGAAAGTCCTGGAAGCCCGCGAGATCGTCTGTATGCAGCCAACGAATCCAAGTACGAGTTCCCTGCCACATACGCAACTTGGCCGGGATTTCCGAATGGAACGCTAAGCATATCAAGTAGTTGAAGTCAATCAAATGAATTCTCCTCGGGCGACGGTGACACATACCTAATGCTACTCAAAAACACGAAACTATCCAACCCCTTACCTACCAAGCCCATCTCTTCACTCACCCGATGTAGATTCCATCCTCCTCGAACCTTGGGGCTTATAACCTGCTCGAACGATTCAGAAGAGATGTTCTGTATCAGAGCATCCCTGATAACACCAGCAGCATGGACAATGTTTCGTATTGTTCCTTGATGGGCTTCAATAGATTCAAATGTCGTCCGAAGAGAATTAATATCGCAGATATCAGTCTGGATGTATGATATTGCCTCCGTGGTTGAGTCTAGGACTGTGGATAATTGTTCTCTGACCTAAAGAAGTGACAAATAGACGTTTTTAGACGGATGCCATTACTATTAATATTGGAAAAATAAAACTTACCGACTTGTCTCCCTCCGATCTTCTCCCTAATAATACAACTTTTCTTGCTCCCCCAGAGGATACTAAAGCTCGTGTGAGAGCACACGCTATACTCCCCATCCCAGCAATGACCGTAACCCCATCGGCACGTAACGTTGCCTCTTCTTTGTCACGCTTCATCTCCTCTTGTACCATCACGAACCTCAACAATTCCTCAGTCTCAGAAGGACCAGTTCTTCGATACGTCACGACCGAATCCTTCTCTACTCCATTAAACCTTGAATAAAACTCGCTCTGAATGATATCCTTCCACTCTTCTCCAGACAACCTAGAGCTCACATCAATACCCCAAACCATATCCCGACTCAACGACAGCCCCATTTCCCTCCTAAATACCCGGAGCATGCCTTGGACGATTGAACCTAGCCCGATTGTCGAGAGCGTCAAACCAGCATCCTTGCAGTCAGAAGGGGTACCACCAGCAGAAATGACCACAAAACTCGAAAATCGAATTTGTCTCCCTACAAGGGCTTTCATAAGCCATAAAATATGTTTGCAAAGAACAGAAAATTCGTGCGAATCGGGTTTGATGTTGATGTCACTTGAAAAGGCAGCTTGAGTGGTATCGAGTACAACGCACACCCTCCGCTTCTGATCCTTGTTTGAGAGGTAGTTCTCGATTGTCATAAATTCATCCGAATCATGGCGGGGATATAGCGACATCAAATCCAAGTTACCCTGATCATCCGGCGAAAGAAGATGATACTTGCGTGCATCTTCTCCACCAATTAACTGCCCAAACAAAATATCTTTCGCCACCGATGAATAAAGTGCCTTTATTAGGGGCACATTCAGTGTATTAGCGAGATATAGTACCCTCTCTCTGCGCAAAAACCCATGCTCTTGTCCAGGAGGCAAGTTGATTGAAAGACTTTTAGGTCTCCACGACGTCTTCAACCACGATATTGTCGCAGCATCTCCAGTCACATTTTTCCTCCCAGAAAAAGGAATCCAAGCCACAGAGTACGTCTGGCATGCAGCTAAAAGCTCCCCTTCAAGCGAAAGAACCTCAAACCGCGTTTTCATGACTAAAAAGTTCCTCTCCTGCTGAATCGGTAGATGGTATCGACAAATGAAACTGTCAGGGAGAATCCCCTTATCGGTATACACGACAAACCCCTCGAAAGAGGAAGGAAGAAAGGCCCCCTCAGAAAAGTACTCCCGAGGTATGTCGACAAGGTCCGGGCTAACACCTCCAAGCATATGGATACACGCGTCTAACTTGCGAATAGCATCTAGTTCAGGGTGTAAACTTGGTTTGACAGTGATAGTGCCATCAGCATGATCGGACCAGACATTTATGAACTGGATTGATTGAAAAGAGGGTCCAAAAGCTACTTGACGAACGCGATTGTAAACCTCCTCCTTGGTCAAGGAGTATAGAGGCGCCAAATCAGATGGCCACTGCCTGTATGGGTAGATAATTGGCGAAGGAGCAACGATACCCGAGCAGATTTTGGTGTCGGAGTCCTGTATCAAAGAAAATCTACATCTATCCTTCCGCTCGAAAGACACTTCTGCGCGAACGAAAGGAGAGTCGATAATAAATCGCTGGTGGAATTTAATACTCTCCAAGGATCTCATCTCATTATGCGGTGACACGCAAAAGTGATAAATGAGCCCAGCGGCAGGGAGTACGCGTCTACCGTCAATACGATGATCGTCAAGAAGATTGCAGAGATGCTGATCTACGGGGTAATCATATGATACGGATGGAGGGTTCGCGTCTGAAAATGAATCTTGCTTGGTCGTTTGTCGCCTGGAAGGGATGAAGGAAGGATAATGCCGTTGACGTTGGAAGGGATATGTCGGAAGCCGAATTTTTTCATACATGCTCCTGCCATCTTCACCAACGAATAGCTGGCGAAAATCAATAGAGATGTTGTTCTCGTACAGGACGGAGAGGGCTTCCAAGAATGATAGGTTCTGATCTTTACCTGCTTTCGCACGAAGAGGTATAATCTTTATCCCGGAGAGGCCATTCGCTTGCAGGGACGCCCACATGGCTCTTTGTGGACCCAAATCCATAATCATGTCATAGGAGGAAGCAGAGTTGATCCGAGAGACAGTTTGAGCGAATCTGACGGGAGCTAGTGCATGATGTACCTGGAGAATGCATCAATATCCCAGTTTCTAATGATCCAAATGAAGATCTGACCCAGTAATCATCCGGTAAACACTGATGTTTCTCGACTCGATCTACGAGAGCCGTGGAATAGAAAGGCAACTGCAATGGTTTGAAAACCATATGGTACTCTTCGATCCATTTCCCGAGCTCACTGATCTGATCATAAATGCACGGGCTGTGGAAACCTGGTAAAAATGAACGTCAATAATGATCAATATCCGTGCGATAGAATCCACCTTGATTAACATTCAGTCTCGTGGCTCTGTGACCATCAGCCTTCACTGCTTGCATAAACTGGATCAGTGCGTCTTCGTAACCTGATATAACCAGACTTTCAGGCGCATTGTAAACAGCAATCACTAGACGATCGCAAAGTTTCAAGTTTTCAATATATCGATACGCCGTCTGTTCGTTACATGCAACTGCTGCCATTCCACTTCGACTATTCACTTGAGGATGGAGTAATTGAGCTCGACGTACAACTATTTGGAGGGCTGTACCATAGTCGAGAGCACCCGCAATCACTAGCAATTTGTTAGTTCAGGCCGCAGAAGCCATAGAATTCATAGCATTTAAACTCACCTGCAGCTGCGAATTCACCCAAACTGTGTCCGACAACTGCATGGGGAACAATCCCAAGGGTTTTCAGCCAGGTGCATATCACATATTGGTAGACAAAGGTGCATATCTGCGCGACTTCGCCCTCGTCAATGTTTCGAAGGGTTGAAAAAAGTTCCCCCTTTAACAGGTCGAAAACAGGAATGCCAGTCATCTTTGTGGCGGGTTCCGACGCTCCTCTCAGAATAGCAAGAAAGCTCGGATACCTCTCTGCCAAGTCAGAGGCCATCCCAGGATATTGCGAACCTTGACCTGGAAAACCAAAAACGACACGTGGATTTGACAGTCTGTCATGACTGCCAGATGAGTTTGTGAGCCATTTATCCAAACATTCTATGAGATCCTCCAAATCTGATACCACGAATGCAAGCCTGTACCGATAGTGCTCACGCCCGACACAGCTGGTATAGCAGATTGACTCAAAGTCGTCAGCGGAGGCCTTGAGACAATACTCGTGGTAAAGTTGTATGTAACATGCTAAAGCTTTAGGGGTTTTTGCGCTGACTACGAACATCATTTGACTCTGTCGCCGTTCAGCAGGTTGCACGGAAAATTTTCTATGGCTCTCAAGAACTGCTCCTGAGATAGTACCCGCAAAGCCGTATGCTCTGTTAAAGATATTCGTCAATAGAGCCACGGCAATGATGCCTTGTAATTGACTTACAAAACGAGAGCTCGGTACTTCTCCGACTCAGCAAGTCGTACATTAGCGCGTGGAATCAAAAGGGGAACGCTCGTACAATCCAATTGCGTGTTAAAGTTAGACTGATTGAGATGTGTTATCGCTGGAACGATTCCTTTCTCAAAGGATGCTATGGTTTTCACGATGCCGACAAGGCCTAAGCGCAAAGAGAAGCTTCAGTGAACACAGTAAAAAGAGTTATGTTACTTACCAGAAGTTGTCTCTGTGTGACCGATACAACTCTTGGCCGCCCCCAAAATCAGTGGTCGTGTCGCCGAGTGAGACGACATGAAAACATCGTTGATGCCTTGGACTTCCATCAGATCGCCGATCTTGGTCCCTGCGCATCATAAGAGCACTGAAGCGTTTCGAGTTGATAAACTCACCGGTTCCGTGCGTTTCAATCAAACTAAGCGTATAATAAGCAGAAGGAACGTATGCCAGAAGCGTTGTACATACTCGATATCGGAAGATTTCAGGGTTGCCTTCCTTAACAAAGATTCCTGAAGATTGCTTTGAGCTTTGACTGATGGCGCGATCAGGCCCTGTGTCCTTCCATTATGTTGAACATCCGTTGCTTTTATAAGTCCGAGTATCCTATCCTGATCCCGCATAGCTGCATCTCGTGTCTTCAATATCAGAGCAATGACACCCTCGGAGGGCGAATATCTGGAAAACAGCGATTAACGTCATGTGTAAAGGAACAAGTTTTGAGAGGCTATTCACCCATCGGCTTCATTTGAGAACGTGGCACACCGCGAGTTGGGAGATACCATGCCTTGAGCGCACAAAAACCTATCAAAATAAGAGAAGTACTAAGACAGTATTGTGAAGCGACGAACTCAAAACTTCCAGGCCTTGGATTCGTGAATCAGTAAATATTCAAAAGATCCAAGGGTAAGAAGTTCACTTACCAAGGATGCGTGTTGACTCCAATTACTATTGCAGTGTCTCCTTGTCCAGACCGTAAGTGATCCACAGCTACAAAGGAAGATCAGCGATTAAACCGAATGTGTGGTGGGGACCTACCGTAATGTAGGGCTACTAACCCGCCACTACAAGCAGTGTCTACTGAAATCGAGGGACCGTGAACATCGAGTAAACTAGGAACTATGGTTAGTTAGGCTCGCGGTTTCATTTTTTGAACACGTACTAGCTAAGTCGTCCGCAAATGGCACTACTCGCAATACCGGTCCCGAAGAATCGGGAATAAGCTATCATAACGGAAGTCAGCTATATAGAGGAAGTTCGAATAGTTAACTCACTATCATATCCATTTTCGCTGAATAACAGTCTCGAGTAGCCATTGTCAACCGGATTGGCAACAAAAACACCCATACTGGAACCCTTTACACGGGAGATGGGTATATTTGCGTCCTCAAGTGCTTCGAATGCTGTTTCCAGTGCAAGCCGTACATTGGGGCAAACATAGTAAGCCTCGGATGAGGAGATACTGAAGAACGCGTTATCGAAAGAAGTATAGTCGATGATCCCTGCTTTTTCAAATGAAACCTTGAAACTAGAATGATCCCAGCGGTCGTGGGGTATCGGAACTTGAATATCTTCTCGTTGGCGCACAAGTGCATCCCAAAATTGATCAACATTATCGATCGATCCTGGAAGACGAAGAGCTTGCCCAATGATAGCAACATCCTCCATCGACGTAGAGGGTCCAGAGGATGACAGACGAGGATTAGCATAAGGCGGTGGTGCCAGTCCAACTTGCTCGATAATATGTACCGACAAAGCCGGTATATCAATGTGTATATGACATACATTGAGGGGCAAGTCGAGTTCGAGTCTGTGGTTGAGAGTATTGACAATGGCAGTGGCAATCGCTGAAGTCAAGCCAAACTAATAATTGAAACTTGTGTGAGCGCAAAGGGTCTCGTATTCACAACAGCGATATCCGTACCTCTGAAAAACTTGTCTTGGGATTCTCGTACAGAACATCGAGGGGTAGCTGAAGGGTAGTCGAACATGTTTCGTAGATGACTCGTAAGATAGTTTCTTCGGTATAATTCAGACGCGCTCTATGGTCTGCAGGAGCAGCAGACGGCGCATTGACAATAAGACTTTGCAATCTATCACCGAAGAGATCCTCAATTTTCTTTTTAAAGATTGTACGTTTCCTGGTTAGTGGTAAATGTTCTCCATCTGGAAGGAACAAGATCCTGGACCAGGTAATCCTCAAAGGTGGGGGCAAACCACGATTGATAGCCGAAACCGCCTTAATGACTTCAGCTTTGGCGGCTTTCCGTTCTTCCTCATTTGACGTGTTGAGTTCTACAATTAAGCACACCACTTGTGAAGGTTGTCGAAGGAATTTGTTGCCGATAAGACAAGTACGGGCCACGAAAAGCGTTGAATCCAACGTCTTCTCCAGTTCTCGGGGGTCCAGGAGCTCACCGGACACTAGCTATAGACATTTGTTGCCTCAGTTACAGTAGTAAGCAGCTACTCTCGGGACGTACCTGTATAAAGTCCTCCTTTCGACCCTTCCACCGCAAGTAGCCATCCGATGTGCGTGTGTATAGGTCGCCTGTCCGAAACGATATGAAATCTCCTTCGACGGAGAAGGAGGTGTTTTCACGATGAAGATAATCCTTGCAGATCAGCTTGCTAGTAACGACCAGCTCTCCTTCTGGGAGATATCGTCAGTACGGAGGAACAAGCTATAAATACAACTATGTACCTGCGAGTCCAGCCTCGTTACTATGTTCGTCCAGCAAGGTGAACTTGGCATCCGAAATTGGACAATCGTTTATCGTATACCCTTTAGCAAGTTCTTCTGCCATCCCCATAAAAAGAGCACCTAAAAGGAGTGTTAGACAGAATAACCAAGACGTGTGGATAATATTTACCTCCAACTTCGGTCATTCCAATCCCATTCATCAGAGGCAATTTACACGACTTGGCCCATTGCATAGTTTTGTCGCTAGTCGCCGCACCTCCTGCAATCAAGACCTTTAAATTCCTTAAAGATGCTGTGATGTTATCCCGCCGTAAGGGGTCGGTCTCTTTCTCCCAAATAGCCCGGAAGCCATCAAGGGCCCAAGGAACAACACCAAAAAAGTCGGCTTTTTGCTTCAACAAAGTTTCTAGCAAAAGTTGAATGATATCTCTGGAGCCAGAATGTTCAGAGGTGACATAGGTCGATGGTACTACGGCGAAAATGTAGCATCCCCGCGTCAAAAAGATGCTCATGCCAAGGTCAAGGGACAACCCCATGATATGACTCCAAGGTGACCAGCCGAGTAAGCGACAGTGATCTAACGACTTCGAGGGAAGTATGGATCGGAACAATTGCAACTGACCAGCAGAATTGCTCAAGATGGACTTGTGCGATAATGGCACGCATTTCAAATTTGAGATGGAGGAGGCGGAGGATGTGTAGAGGTATAGACAAATGTCGTGTGGATCAAAGGCTTCAGCGGTTACATTGGAAGAATGATAGCTGAAACGACCGGTGAGTACGGTGATGGTCGAGTTTTCCGGTAGGAAGGAATGAAAAGGTAGAGAAAGCTCTGTATGGAAGATCACTCAGCTGGCCCGATGGGAACATCGCAGGGAAACTAGAAGCTCACCTTCAACCAGTCTCTGCGTCCCGGTATTTAAAGAGCAAAACACCACACAGGAGCACCCGATATTTCGGAGCATTTCCTTCAAAATGTTCGGGGGAGTGTTGGGATCCATAGGAGCCACTCTTCCGCCGAGTTTCCAAGTCGCGAGCATCAGAGCGAGAACATACGGGTGGTTTTCAGAGACGAAGGCGACGGTAGGGCGGGCACCATACTGAGAAACGACTTCCGCCGCCAGCCCATTAGAAATTCGGTCAAGTTCTTGATAAGTCCACCGTTCTGAGCCGCACTCCACGACAGTTCGAGACGCTTCTGACGACGAGCAGATACGAGCGAATGCTTCTGGTAAGGAATTTGGGATTTCCATAAGGCTGAGATGAAACTGATATCATTCTCTTTTATAGATTGCGGTGAATGCAAGACAGCCCCTGTACCTCTCTTGTTCCTCCGTTTGGTGTTGCGATCCTCGCTGGCGCCTGAAGATTAAACAATTGTGGCTAGCTCTTAACTCCATCAATATTGGGTCAAAAAAAAACAAGATATAAATCGGGGAAGAATGATTAAATCTTGGACTCAGGAAAACCAGGGATTGAATATGACGCCAGTTTGCACAGCAGTCTTACCCCGAGAAGCCAGATGCAGAAAGAAATGATTAGAATCCCGAAATATTTGACAGCAGAAACAGATCCAGTCCTCCCCTGTCATATTTTCAAAGCTATCTCTGGTCTCAATCCAAGGGTTCTGTACGGTTCCCGTTCACTGACTTGACCACAATGTTCATCAAACAAGTACTTGATCGCCGTCGAGAACACTCTGTACGTATCCTTCGCAATATGTCAAGAACCCGATGAGATCCCTTGGTCAACTTATGGATCACTTTTTAGCTCACTGACCATTACTAATGCTTCTGCAAACCGTCGCACCGTAGTCTGCTGTTCCTTGGAAAGGGACCGCTTACGCAGACCCAGGTACATACATACCGACAAAGAGTTCCGGCCACTGTTTTATTGAAAGGGAAGACAAAGACTGGTAACAATCCGACCTAGATGAGAACAGTTCTAGCCTGCGCGCACGATGCATCAGCCATTCGCCCTATTACGAGACTGTCAGCGCAATTGCCCTGAAAGGGTCGGAACCCCCATTCTCCAAACTTCCTAGCATCCCTTGGCGTACAGCTTCTAGATAATCACCTAGCCTCCTGCCATTTTGGTTAACAAAGTCTTCGTACAGTTTGTACCTTGAGTCTGCAACGATGTTGGCTAGCTTTATCGCGAGTTTCAGGTTCCTATACACAAGTGGAGGTTAATTGCTTGTAAGAAGGTAAAAGGAGTTGAGGCTTACTCTGTGAAACGGTGGCGAGAGTTGAAGAGTATAAAGTGCAGTCTGATGATCATTTCTGGGACGTATATCTGCCGAATTCGTATGAGAGCGCGTCGACGAGCGTCACCTGTTGACTACTTTAGCGTCAAGACTTAGTACCGAGTCGGGGAGGACATACCGCCAGCGTTTTCCACATCACTGACTAACCACTCCGAGGTTAAAAGTTTAGTGATTTGATCCCGACCCCGGTCTATCAAAAGCTAGAGTGGGAGTTTACAGAATTTAATAGAAAAGATGAGTATCATACCGCGTTATCTGAATGCCAGGAGACATACTTTGTAATCGGATAACCAAGCAGTCCGCGTCTCCCTACTCATGTTCGGTACCTCCAGTGCCTGACATTGTGTAATCCTCTCCAGGGTTTCCCAGATATCAAAAAACTGCCTGTAATGCAGGAACTCTGTCGCCTGCTCGTCAGGTTCGGGGATTGACGACAATTCGGGAGGTAGCATAGATAAAAGCTTCTGCCCCAGTTGGACACGACCGGAAGCTGTGTGGAAAGAGTCATAGCGGCAGTTAGACCTTGTGGCTCAAACCCGAAAGGAAGATTACCGAGGAAGTAGCGAAATATGTGGTTAGCCTGCTCCAATGCCCTATCATATGTGGTCTCCGAGAATATCGTCCATTCGATTGACCGCAGTAAGAATAACTCCGCATCCGTGGGCTCTGGCTGGAACCCTATGATCGAAGGCAATGGTCCTTTTAACGGAGGAAGTATCTAATTAAGGGTGAGACCAGTTGCGTCAGCATTCATAACAGATATATACCTCAAAGGCTTTGTTCATAGACATCTCTGCTGTAGCAGTAGCAACACTGTCTTGGTCCAATCCATGTTCTCTTGCTTGAACCAGAGCCTGTCGACGTCCGGTAGAGTCTGAAGCAAGTTCCAAGGAGACAAGGAACAAAGCATATCGACCGACGGCGTTTTCTCCGAGAGCACCGGCATACATGGCGATGAGGTCGCGTTGGCCTGCAGCCTGACAAAAAGAGTGAACTAGAGAACCAGAGGATCACTGGATAGCGTACCTCAAGGACTTGGAGATAATGTTCCAGAATGATGACGGCTGAATTTGGTGGAACGTCTATATCAATCATTTTGAGGTAGAGACATAGGTGAGCGAAGAATCGACACATTGGCGCGTATCTAGTGCTGGCTGGTTAGAATAACAGATCCGTGGGTGGTGATTAATACGCACTCGTAGGCATCAGCATCATATGCTCCATTTTGTAAACCGGTCGCAAAAATGTCCAAAAGATAGCTCGTTTGGTTCAGGATGATATTCAGTTGGGAGAAATGGAACGGATGATCAGCAGCGGGTCTACTACGTTGTCAGCTTCGTTATCAGCTGAGAACTAACCAATCTACTCACCCATCTTCAACATGAACACTCTTCAACCCATCCAAGGCTTGGTGGACTTCCCTTTCCCACTGCTCCTCCTCATCCTCGATTATTTCCAACGAAACAGATCTGACACCCTTCTCAACAGCCGCCTGGCCACCTTCCCAAAAGCTACCACCAAGTCTCAGAAGCTCCATAGTTTCCTTTTCTTCACACATGACACCGACTTGTGCCCATAAGTGGTCTTCCCAAGTTCGACATGCTGACTTGAGAATTAATGAAGTCTGAGGAGATGGTGCTAGCGCTGCATAGAGCACTCGGTCGTATTCAGGTAGAGCTGACTAGAGGCGATGTCAGAAAGAAGAAAAGAGAGGAGGAAATCCGACATACATTGAGGGCAGCACGGGTACATGAAGACTTCCACAACTTGCGATTTCGGTTCCCAGACCATACATCTGGGTCCTCTTCGTCATCAGAATCGGTTTCGTTCGCTGTTTCACGTCATTTAATGGGATAAGATACGACAACTGTGAGACTCACAGATAGCCTTCCAATGGAAGAATAGAGAGCCTCGGATGCTCGCTGCTCTCCAGGGTTGGTGCGCTCTTCGACAAAGCTCAATAGCCTCATCCAGTCTACCGGCGCGTACCATCCCATACAATGCCTGTGCCAGACTTTTTTCATAGCTCTACCGTACTCGTCACTTGCGAAACATACTCAAAAGCCCAACACAACTCACCGCATCATCAGCAGCCAGACTTCTCCCATCTTCTCGGTTTACCGCATCAGGGTCCATCTCCTTCACCAGCCCATCTCTACTTCCTGCTCCTGTCCGTAACGCTTGCATCACACTGTGTTTTGTAAACTTCCAGTATCCGGTCGTTGCTTCTGGATATGAAGGTGCAGGCGCAGTTTCCTGTAGCCATTCGCGGATGACGACGAGTTCAGTAAGAACAGGCGAAGCGTTCATAATAGCTTGTGCAATGGTAGAAGTGGGTGTGTAAGGGTTTTGTTGAAGTAGGTCGCGCGGGGAATTGAGGACGGACTGTTCGGTTTTTCTTGCTCTATTTTCAGACGTGTTTATACTCAGTGTGCAAAGAAAAAGAAACAAGAGTCACGAACGGCATAACAGCTTGCAAAAGTGCCCAAGTATTTTCCTCTAATCGCAGCAACTCGAGTTCGTCAGGATATTCACCATTTTCTTCATATTCCGTGATTCTAACAAACTATTTGAGTGACAACTCGCATAATTGAGATTTCCACGCACTGCTCTCTACAAATCCTTCGCATTCGAGGTGCAAAGCCATTTTCTGGGTCCAAAAGACCCGCTAGGTCATCTTGCATTGACTGTGACAGAGAAAGAACATCGGCATAGGGTTGATACAGTGCTTCCGCCATATTAGGCCACAAATATGATACAAAATCTTGATCAAAAAGTTGAGATATCATTAAAGAGCTTGTGACATGAAACACACCGTTGAACTATGGTGACTGAAGCTGCCAGTCAATTTTCGAATAAATTTAACGGGTTTTTCTCGCAAACCTTTGGGGGATACCGGACTACAAAGAAGCAAAAAGCTTCAGTTCTTTACTTCCTTCCAACAAGAAGTTAGCGGAACGAGGGGAAGAGGGTAAGTCGCGGTTGAAGAACAAAAAGTTGGCCGATTCTGGGGAACGCGACAATAGGCGCACGTGGTCTGTACACGTGACTTTCCCGACAGCACCAGAGTGGACGATACTCCATCCTTCTTTTCGGGAGTTTTCCTTGTCTACAGCCTATTGGAAGAAATATTTATTTTGGTGCTTTCTATCTCCTTTTATTTTAGTTCAGTCTTTTTTTACAATTTTTCGTGCAGCATGGCATCGTCTTCTCGTTCTCAAAGTCCTCCAGCGAAGAAACCCCGGCTGGAATCCGACGAAAATCATACTGGGACCTTAGATGAACCCCAGAATATAGAAGAAGATGTTCCAGATGATCTAGAGGAAAACAATTGCAGTATATGCCTACAGCCAATGTTAGATAGGACCCTTGTGCCAGGATGCTCTCATGAATTTTGTTTTGACTGCCTCATGATATGGTCTGGTGCGTTGGTCGATTTTTTCTGTCTTCTGCTCTTTTCTAACAGCGAATTCAGAGCAATCACGACGATGTCCTTTGTGTGTCCAAAATATGGGTGATTTTGTCATCCACAATATCAGGTCGCGATATGACTATCAGAAATACTATCTACCCCCTATACGACCCAAGTCTCCCCAAATGCTACCTATGGCCAGAGCAAGAGAGCCTGTGCGCCGTCGACGGATACCCAGAGAAATTAGGGAACGGAGCCGGAGAGAGAGGGAACAGCGTGAAGAGGCGGACAGACTTGAGCATGCCATTGAAAAGAGGAAATGGATCTATAGACATAATTTATATGCCAAGGTTCGTGACTGGTCTTTGTCTTCGTGCGCTCAGTCATATTTCAATCTTCTTTCAGGCATACCGATTCTGACCTAGACTGTCTTAGCACGTAGCATCTAATGCCTTTACAAGGTATCGACCATACCCTACTCCATCTCAATTTTCGGCAAATCAAGACCTCATATCGCGAACGATAAGCTTCTTGCGTAGGGAACTGCGAGTATGGCCTGATCTGGATGTCGAGGTTCGTTCTTTTCATCCCTTTACCCAGTTTGCAGCTGGCTGATCCGACTTCATTAGTTTTTAACCACGTTCATCATCTCCTTAATGAAGGTCTGTAAACTGCACTATGAGACCATATGGCATTCCGACTGTCAATTTCAAGTCTATAGATATCCGCTCCGAGTCCGCAGTCAAATTACTTGCCGAATTTCTAGACATGGATGAGCCCTATTTCGAAGGCGAGCGACATGTTAACGCAGAGCACTTTGCGCATGGTAAATGGCTCGTCAATGAATGTACCCGCATTCAGCGCTGACAATCAGGCTTTCATTTTCTAGAAGTATATTCTTATGTGCGTTCGCCATACAAGGATCTGTTCGTTTATGATACGGTTGTCCAGGTAAGATCCACTCTATGTCTACAATATTCTCATTCATGTGGTTTTCATCTCGATTGGTCAACAGTACGACACTCCGTCAACCACTTCTCCCCAAAGTTCTCGTGTAAACTCCAGTTATCGACGATGGGAACATGACTCCAGCCGTTCATATTCCCCTCCAAGTCGTCCACCTTCGCCTCCAAGACGCCGCGGTCGCCGTAGATCTATATCCAGGTCTCGGTCTCGGTCTCAATCGTGGTCTCCATCTGGTCGTAATTATCCAAGTACGAGAGAACGAGAAAGGCAACTTAATCGGAATTATTCTCCCAGAATTGAACGTAGACAACGTAGCCGCAGTCATAGACGCAGCCATAGTCCTGCTCATGTGGTATCTTCATCCTCGAAACGTCACTCTCATCACTCGCGTGACGATACTGGAAGCAGTATATCTGTTCCTCCCGAAATGGCCGACCACCATCCAGAACATATTTCGGACATACGCGACGATAGAGAGTCAATGCAAGGTAATACAGCGGGTGATTCTATTCAATCGTCGCCCAAAGGCAAAGGGAAGGCTAGAGCAGTCCCTGCGATTCCACTCCCAAAGTCCGACTCGAAAGGATCTCCTTCAAGTGAGTATGACATTTCATTAACTAGGGATGGCAACAGACCGTACTGACCGACTTCCATCTTACGTAGCGCCCACGACGACAACTACTCTGGGCCAACGGAAGCCATTACCTCCTCCACGTATGCGTAATCTCCAAGAGTCTGTTCAGGCACATCTAGCGCCTGACATGACAAAGTCTCATTCTGCGAGAAATGTGTCCAACTCCAAGCTGCCTAAATCCGCACCCTCGTCGTCAATGTCCATGTCTTCGCCCAATTCCTCTGATATTGTGGCAAATGCCTCTACTCCCAAGGTGTCATTATTATCACGGCTATCGGATATCCCTGCCCTCGCAATCGAGGACTCCAAGGACAAAGAAGCGTCTACCCCATCATCTCACGGAAATGCAGTCTCGGCTAGTGTTCCGATAAATTCTACTGGTGATATCACGAATATCATCAACATTTCCAACCCCGTGGTTTCTGGGTCTAGGTCTTCTCTCGGCCCCAAACGATCATCATCTTCCTCCGCGTCGCTCAATACAAGCCAGTCCCTCCAAGCCCGTCTAGCAAAGGAGCTCCGGAATGCCCGAACAGCAACCAGCGGGAGCTCCTCCGAACCCTCATATCCAAAATCAGATTCGGATCCAACTAACGGGAAGAACACGACTCGGTTGCCCATTACATTGACCAATTCTTCCAGTTTCGAACCACATGGCGAGGCGCGCCATGATGATGGTCAGAACACGCAGGAACAGGAACATCTCTCCCACGTGGTCTCCTCGTTCTCATCCACGTCCAACCAAATAATTCAGTCCAATAGCAACAACCTCATTTCGCGATCCTCCACCGACTCCGATGTGTCCGCTGTATTCCATCATACTTCTTCTGGTTCTACTATATCTACGCCGCCCACGTTGCGGGAGCGTTTACTATATAGACTGGAGGAGGAAAGACGAAAAGCGAATGATTTTCACACCACCGAGTCGAACCTGAGTCAACTAGGTATTAACCTTGACGATGGAGATGACAGCGTCTCTGGTCTCTCCACGGGCTTGTCGGGCAATATCAACCCTGATACTGATAATATCATTCCGAACCCGATGGACGCTGTTGCAATTGAGGCAAAATTAAAACTGCGCGCTCAGTTAAAAGCTCGGCTGGCGTCTGAAAAACGGAACAGCAACTCGTAGTACATTTTCATTAGTTGGTAGCGTAGGGATTTTGATCATTGTATATAGAAACCTCATGCGATGTCGAAACCGTCTAGAAAATGAATTCATTATACGAGATCGTTGATATATTATAGTGTGATACAGTAATAGGCAGAATAGCTTTTGGGGCACTATGAACGTTAACAGTCTCTATGTAAGGGTGCAGTGCAGCCGCTGTAAATACGAATGGAGAGCTACAATTATGACAATGCTATTATAGTTAGAGAAAAACAGCAGTAGGCAGAAGCTATCAAGATACAGATACAACAGAGATAGCGGTAATCGACAAGACCCAGACTCGTATAGACTAGACAAGAGAGGCGGATTTGAAGAGTCCATAGAGAAGACAGAGTCGAAAATTAGCATGTAAATGACAGAAATTATAAGGAATGACAGTGTAAGAGATGCTCAGGAAGAGCTTTAGTGAACAGAGAGACGTGAACAGTTAAGGAACGAAGAGTCGAGGGTTTTCGTCGAAGACGTTAATAATGTCCGTAAATAAGCGTGAAAAAGAGGCCAAGTTCGTCGATAGAGAGGGAAAGAGAGATTTAATTCGAGAAGATCATCATGGTTCATGGGCTCTATGGTCGGGAGAACGAGACGAACGTGGAGACGTCTGAGACGTACTCATAGGCATGATAACGGAACGAACGGGATCAAAACGACCTCTGCGTGATGCTCCGGACTGCTCTTCCTCACGAAGGGGGTGCAAGCCTCTAACGGTAGTAGGAGAGGTAGAATCACTGCGGTCAGAACCGGGACGGGACCAAGGTCCAGTTCGAGGAACGGTTGTGAAAGCAGTGGTATCCCATTGAGGCTGAGGCTGCAGTGCAAATGGAGGAGGAATGTTGCCAACAGGAGGATTATCTACAACACGAGGCAGAACGACAGACTCGTATGAAGCCGGAGCCCTATAAGGGTACGGTGGAGATATGTTGGCGGGAGCAGAACGAATAGTGGTAGGTGATCGCTGTCCCGGAGGAGGAAACGTCAGAGGCGGCAAAGTACGCGAAGGGTCACGATATGGCAGACGAGGTTCTGGAGGAAAAGTTGTAGAGGGCCGTGGAACTCGGTGTGGACTCGGAGAGCGGTTGTAAAAATGGGGTCTGCTAGAATACGGAGCTACGGGAGAAGGCTCCGGAGACATTCTTTCTCGAAAAGCTGATGACCCAGGAAGTGCAGATGACGTATATCCCGGTACACCGGGACCTAGCAGCCTCGGCGAAGAGGGATTGCCACTGTAAGGAGGGCCTGGAGGGAGACGTGAATATCTATCGTCAAAGGGTGGCTCTGGGACAGTCCTGAGGTCTCCTTCTAGCCGCCCGAGAGGTAGCTGTGGTCTAGGATATGCTCCTGCCGGAGCTTCCGACTCGGGTACAGTTGGAAATGGCCCAAACTGAGGAGGACGCGCTACGGGTGCCTCATTTTGAGCTCGAGGGCGTCGGGCCTTTTGACGTTGATTCTAAATAATTTCAGTCAGTAATCAGGCCAGCTACCGCATTCGTAGTGGTACTCACTTGAAACCAAATCTGAAATAAAATCAAGGATGTTAGAGATACACCGTTGAAGAGGCAGACATCACTCACTTGAACTTTACGCGCACTCAATCCGATGGCCCGCCCAACTTCTTCTCGCATGGCCGTGGTTGGAAAACGAGACTAGAACGCCCCTCAAAATACGCGCGCAAAATTTCAAAAAATAGACGCACCTGAGCAAGTAGAGCATGTAGTACTGCGGACTGGTGTGGGGTAGTAAGGGTGCGTGTCCTTTTCTTCTTTGGAGCTGGAGTAGGTGCTGATGATACCTCTGAATGCTGACTGCGTTCTACCTCTTCTGTGTCTGCTAGACCACCCTCAGTCGAAGGACTCCTCGACCGATCACTAATTGGGGGTTTGACGTCCCGGTGAATCCTCTTTGCCATAGGTTGGTCCTCAGGAGTGTCTTCTTCTCTAGGACGGATGCGCGAGGGTCCAGCGTGAGATGGCCCAGCAGTTGGTTCAGGTTTGGGAGAGGAAGAGGAACGAACGAATGAAGGGAGTGATTGTGAATGAATAACGCGTTCTCCAGTCTGCGAGGGTGGAGAGTTGTCGTGTGTCTGGTGTCGTGAAGTAGTAAGGGAACTAGGGTCCAGCGGTGTAGGAGCTACAGATGACTTGGGAGAAGGAATATTACTAGTTGGAGAAGGAGAAGGGGATTTCGACATCCAGAAAGGAAGAGAAAGAAAGCGGGAGTAAAAAGGTCCTCGATGCAGCCTCAAAGCATCCAGGACCTAGTTAGTGGAAAGGAAGAAAGAAGGGGATGATTGAAAAGCCAGGGTGGGTTAGCAAAATATTCATTGCAACGCCGATAGTTTATTGCAACCAGGGCGAAATTATTCAAACTCATAGCCGGCAAGAAACGATCTTGAGATCGGGCCAACAATTCAATTAGCGGATTTCGAACATATCCAGAGTAATATCAACCTTCGTTTCTTGATCCTAAATTTATGCAGCAGAGCAGCGGTCCTGGGCCGAATGGGTGCTACCTTCTGTTGCTGCCCGAGCGTATGCCTAGCAGACACACTCTCATCTCGGACACACCAAATTTGAAGATCTAGACAACCGTCGTGCTGCAATGTTTGCGATGTAACGAAAGATATGGCAACCGCAAATTCCGTCACGCTACCGTGTTAAACAATTTTTGTGACGCGTGACACAATATCTAAGATCCCCGAAATCCGAAAATCAAACCGAACGTCCAAAAGGAATTACATCCAATGGAAATAACAGATGAGACCTCCCCCAGAAACTTCAAGTCCTCAAGTCAAGTCAACCCCACTTAAGAGGGAACAACATTTGTCCTTTAGCCCCAGGATCCAAGACTTAAGATTATACCCTTAATTAATTGCTGACTGCGAGGTCTCTCTGCTCATTAACCAGGCTCATTTCATTGCTCAATAACGGAAGGTAAGTATCGGCGACTAAGTAGGTTTGGGACCATGCTGCGTCATGAATAAAGTGGCTATGACACTGATGACACGAGTCCAGGCCACAGCAAGTCGCCACCATGTTCCATGGAGTGGGGTATGGCACAGCTCGAATCATGAAAGAAGGGCAAGGTCTGCTTTCTAATTCTCCTTACTCCAAGAGAATCGTAGGGTAGAGTTCTTTATGAAGGAGCAGTTCAATCATAGCAATAAAGACTCCGGAAGATCCAGATTGCCCACGTTCAGATTTCTAAACATGGTCAAGCACGCCGCAAAGTTAATAGCCCCAGTGTGTTCCTTCGATGCCGTCCAAAATAGTTTGAATTGCTCGAGAGAACAAAAGCCAAGACGGCATCGACAAAGGAACACTGATTGTCCGCTCGTGGCTCGGAACTCACAGCCGTATACATAAGCACTCTGGTGCCTATCCTCCCGGCAGCAAGCCAGGAAGGAATGTAGGATTCCATTCTTTATCGCAATTAGTATATACTCTCGTTCCGCGGAGAAAGTAAAGGTAATATGTAGTATTATGAAAATCACCAAACTTCCTCCCGAAGGCACAATAAAAACCTTCTGGTGAGGGTCAGGCAACAGCGGCTTGCCATTTTAATTGTTGAAGACGGACACCCGTCAGATTCCAAATCCAAGGACGCTCTTTTATGGGAGTCAATGAACCTGTAATCTCATTTAAATCATCCATCAGCAAATAATACCAAAGTTGTGAACGAAAAGAGCTGCAAGGCTTGCTCATGTGGACAGCCTGTGGGTTAATGTCTAAACTTCTTTCAGGATGAACAGATAGAGAGGTGTCACTCATTCGGCCACGGGCATCATAGTATATGTAAAGCTTTGAGGAAACAATTAGGTCAATAGAATACTCCGTAAGAGATGTTCTCCACGATAAAAGCAGCGCTAGTCATATAAATGTCATTTGATATGATTGTACAGGTTGGAGGGGAGGCACACTCTTCTGTGGCACGAATATGGCTAGATTTGAACTTTCGTTATGTTACTCGCCGTTTTGGTGAGCGAGCGGTACCGAACGCATGTCGACTAGGCGCGTGCGTGCTTAAAGGTTAGTGTTTTAGGCAATATTCCAAAAGCAATAGAATAAAATGCTGTAGGTCCAGGGTATTGGCATACCTCGATAGAGCATCAGCCGCGCTCATTAGATTTCTCCATAGAGATTATCTTCCATTAGTTGCCAGACAAAGTTCCCTTATCTAAATGGAATCAGATCAAAAATGAGTGAAGAAATCCGTAAAAATGATAAAAGGTACGATCCACATTATTGCAGTGCTTGTTGATTCCAACATTAGTTTAACTCTAGAATCAAACGGCACGAGGCAGACAGACAATCTGTCTGTAAGTAATGTCACCGGAGACGAACATCATTAAAACGGAGAGTTGGAAACCCGGAGCATTGAACGACGTATCAACGAATAAAAATGAAAGCGACTATACCAAGTGTACAACATTGTCAATTTAGAACCAAAATAGAGGAATCGATAAATCACATCCGCAATGGCCACGCCTATTCACGCCGTTAACAACTCAAGAGCCATTTACACTTGCTCTCCTTTTGGATCGCCTTGCTGCGAATGACATCATAGTAGCTCTCCCGGACTACCCGAATTTTGTTAATGAAGACCCGGTCATTACACCTTTTTGAGATGCCTGATCTCATCCTTAACAACCAAGATACAATCATACTCACCAGTTCTTACTAAAATTGTCAAGATGATATGGGGCAACGCGCCGGAGGATTGGTAGATTCGGCTCGCTGCGGTCTGTTACCTAGTAGAGGTACTGAATCAGAAATTCACTAAGAAAAGATATTGAAAAAATTACTTTCATTCGCAACCCCCGGTCACGAGCGGCCGCGGGATCAGCAACGATTGGCGTCTTCGATATAGTAGATCTTGTTTGCTCCCGCTTACCCGCGTCGGAGGAAACCCATTTCATTTTCATCCATTAAAACAGGAAAAAATTCGATCAAGGACGAAAAATGGAGCAGGGTTCGGAAATCGTGGTGGGAGTATCAGGACAAAAGAGGTCTTGACGACGAAACTGTTTGACTCGGTGTTTGGTCTGGAATCTGACACGTGATCGCGACGCGCCGGACGATCATTGATACTTACCGGAGGGCAGACAGTGCAGATGAAGGCCAAAATGTCTGACCAACGGGACGAGGATACAAAATAAGTCTTCCGAAATCAAATTCAATTACATTTACATTTACAAATATCCCATTTCAAAAAACAAACACGAAGCACTACACAGCAGATCAATACTGAGGTCGAAAATTATCCCATGATCTTTGGAATGGATCCCGGGAGCCTTCAGTAGGAAGAGGCGGAATAAACATGGGCTCTGGCTCTACAGTGTGAGCCTGTGCGGAGTGCCGTGAAGGATGGGGGAAATAGGCATGCGAATTTCGAGAGTGCATTCCACTATCCGGATGGTCAAGATTTGGCCTGTATATCTGTCCCTGAGACGAAGGCATAGAATGCTGACGACGGGGATTCGACGAATGGTGAGACGCTGGAGTCCCTCCACCACTAGTTTCGGTGGTATATCTACGATCAGGCCTCGACTGGTGCTGAGCAGGTGATTCAGACTGATACGGTGTACCTGGTCTGTCGTCCACGACCATCCTGGACATTTGTCTTGCTGTTTGCTCTTCAATCGTCATTATTTCAGGAGCAGGTTCTCGGATGGTTACATTCCGCCCAGAAAGTTTAAACGCTGGATTACTGACCGACTTTCGAAGGATGCCGTGACGAGTCCCTTTAGCACCATGGACATCCAAGTCCTCACTCGAATCGGAATCGGTCTCAATCTCCGAGTCTGAGTCTGTGTCGGGAGGACTTAGTGTTTCCCGATGCCGCGAACTCTCTGGGCGATGGGAAAAGGCAATTCGATGCCTCTCAGATTCATGTTTTGGCCCGGATCCCATGCTCAGAGGCCCAGAGGAAAATTGAATTTTAGGATCATACCCAGATATCGGATACTTATGGTCAGCTCGAGTGGAAGCGTGCGATGACAGATGGGCAGGGTTTGGATGCCATCCGATTTCGGGATTCGAGCCCATCTGAAAGCGATCGGTAGATACAGGCCTTGTCTCGGGGAGGACGGTACCGGGAGGTTGAATACCTGTCTTTCCGTTTGGAAGAAACGCTTGAACCTGATCTATGTTGTACTCTAATGCCCCATTGTTGGTTGTCGACAATATAGCTAGAACTCTTTCTATTCTCTCCCTTCTTTGAATAAGGTGCTGCCGATCAAAGTTCCCGTAGTTCATGTCAGGGCATTCTGACTCCAACCATTGTTTTACGCTTTCCACGTCCCAAGGTATAGACCGATTCCTGCTTTCTAAGCTAAAAAAGACAGGTATTAGTAACGGTAATCAGTGGAAGACGGGCCATTCATATTGCAGCGCAAATCGCGATGATATCCATCCCGGTGACATCGACACCGAATGAGTCAGAAACAGTCATAGGCCATATATCCAACTATAACGCAATTCCAGCGCTCTGGAAGCCGCAAGTGCCATTTACACTAGAAAAGACTGACACTCACATCAACCATAGACATATATCGGAAGAGTCTTTGAGCGAATAGCGATGAAGTTTTAATGCGACAGCCCAAGCTGCGGGAATACAGACAATGGTTAACTTGTTATTCCTCGAAACAAATACCGTGTTCCGACGCATATTGACAGGCGTTATGGACGCCTCATAAACAGGATCACTAGTCTGTCTTGTACTGAAGCTATTTGCGAAATGATTAGATTAGCTGTCTGCGATACACAAAAAAAGCTCACTCTTCATGCAAAGGTAGGCCAGCATCAGGATCACTATTCATCCAGTCAGCTCCTAAGCTGAACTCATGGCCCATCTGAACAGCCGTATCATATATGCATTTCTTCAGCCTTTCGCCCGGCCTATGAACACCCAGCTGTTCGTATTCCTTCACGAAAGAGCGATGTATATAGTCCACATCTCGAGTGGTGAAACGTTGCGATTCCACCAGGAACCCACTATGAGTAGCCCTTCGATCCGCAATGGTGTGAAGCCCAGAATGAAGAAGCACACAAGCACCTCCGTGGGCTACTAAACGAATTGGCATTCCCGGAAATTCACTGTCTATCAGCTGTGAAAGTTTTTCAAGAACTTGGAGAAGCGTTTCTCGTGTAAACGCATAGTAGTTCTGCGGATGTGGGACATGGGGTCCTTGAGAAACTGGAGCAGGAGCCTGAAAGGAATTGGGGGCATAAGTGTTTCCGAAGTTTGAGTTGAAACCTATGGGATATTGAGGATACTGAGAGAACTGAGGGTACTGGTACATTGGCCGGGAAGAGATCGGTAATGGGCTGAAATACGGTTAGGACGATAGTGCTGTGCTACGACAAGGCGTTACAAAGCCGTCTTTATATGGCTTGCTACGGTTGATAGTGATACCACTGCACAGTATCGGTCCATAAAATGGCGACGTCTACAAAAGGTGGTGGTGGTAGACAGTTGCTGCAGTGTGATGCTTACTTTGTAGGACCAAGAAAGCCTCGTTTCCAACACGTGGCACTATCGGGCGCTTGCTGATGCGGACTTGCCATTTTCGTGTGCGCACCTGCCTTCGCCACTGATGGTGACTTGAGCTCTGAACCTTGGGCTAAATCTCGCTGTCTTCAATACTTCAGATCAGCAAAGCAGAAGAGCGAGAGCGAAGCCAATACATTACTTCAAGTGTGGTACTACGTCAGCAATTTCTTGAAATCCGAAACTGCCACTGGTTGTATCAATGGTCTTTTGAAGAGCTTTCTAGGTCCAGTTTCATCAAGTACCATAACAGTGGTGAGCCTACAATGTCTATGTGTCTTCATGCAGTTTTTTTTTGCCGTCAATGCTGAGCATGGAGATGCGTGACTGCATTTTCCTTTCAAGCTTCTAGAAAATTATTTTTGCAATGTTGCTTCTCCTAATTTCTCGAGAAAGGATCCAATGTGGACTCAGTAAGTGGCAGGAGAGATGTTTTTCCGGAGCTTAAACCCCCGAGGAAGTCAAGGTTTTGACTTGTAGGAAGAACGATGTCTCTTCATCCGACATCATCGCCAATTGACACCGGTTTACGTCTGGATGTTTTACCTTCAAGGTCAAAGCCATCCTGTATTCTACTACTACAACTGAAAGTTGTACACTTGCGAGTACTTGAGCTCTCTCCATACTTCAACGCGGTAAATGCCAAATTCCAATACTACTAGCGTAAGACTCACATCCCAATCTCCACCTGTTAGTATCAGCAGACCATGACGTATATTTCCTAAGACCACCGAAGGTCCTGCACATCCTTAAACATCCTCGGCATATATCAAGCCTTCTGTACTCCCCCTGAACCCTCATCGTGAAGGTATGGATAACGATGTCGTTTCGATTTCTTGGGATATCGGGAATCAGAGTAAGCGCTCGAGATGATTATCTTCAAACTTTGTCACTTGAAGACGCCGATTCTTTGGAACTATCCGAGAAGAAGAACGAATAAACAGACTAGTGCATTTGCGGAAAGATTTTCTCTGGTGCTTATTGTGTTCACGCCTGCCCATAGTTTTGTGAGTAAGGTTCTCTGAGGAAATCCTTGAGCCGGCCGAGTCAATGAAGTACTCGTTTGAATCATTGAGATCCAAGTTCACTCAGATCCTGATCAAGTATATTCCCAAAGATACGAGCTGCCTCTGACCGGAGTGATTTGCTAACTCCTCGGTTTGTAATTCCCCCCTTTCCCCTCTCAATGTCTAGAGAAACCCCCCATCTCCACACAATGTGACAAGACATTGGTCCGGACCAAACTCCACATACCGAACAAGGCGCCCACAACTTCCGGTCGAGCTACTTCGGAGGTCATAACACGATGAACATATCGTCCGTCAAACGTCCCTGCATATTACTTACCCAATATTTGCCATGGTAGCCATCGACAACACTCGGTGTCGCAAAAAGCGGCGGGCGCTCAAAATCAGACCTGCAACATGTGCCAACTTAAAACGCTGGAGCTTCTAACTCTCAGAGTAAGTAAGTTCAGGGAAGTAGAGACTCCAAAATATCGTATTTCTTACGCCGTCGTCCGTACGCGGCACCCGCAATAAGTTTCAAAACCACCTCCAGCTGTTCCTCTGTAATCCAATCACCGCTGCGTATTTTTGTATAGATCTCAAGATCAACAAAATCTCACCCATGAACTTCTATTGATCTCTTCTAAGTCCGTATTACAGAAGCTACCAAAGAGGCACTTCTCGGTGTCGTGCATACTCTACGTCCAGCGGGCAGATATTTGAATCGTAACCATGTGCGATTAGAATGCCGGCTTCGGAACCCCAGCATCATATCTTCAGTGAATTGGTTCTTCTTTTCTCACGTCTCCGATACTTACCCTCAACTGTATTGCTCCTGTCTTCTGCAGAGTAACGGTTGCTTATACACGTGTTCCATCCCGTCCGACCGTCGTGCGTTTGTGAAAGCGCTCAGTACAGCGTCCAGTTAGTAATTGATACCTTTCGAGGATAAGTACAACGGCGGAGTATTCAGTAGGTTTAATTCAGCTTTATGTATTCTGCCTAGACAATGTGTCCGACGACTCAAAGAGCTTCTGCAATTGATCCAGTCCCCAGTTGGACAAATTTCTCGATTGTTCGTGAACGTAACGCCTCCCAACTCTTGATAGATTCTTTCAATCAACCACGTACGAAACAATAGATGTTCAATATTTAAGATGGATAACCAAACCACGTTTGAATCGGAGGACTCTATCTCAAATTGCTCAGATTAACACAAGGATTAGGGCCTACAGCGCTTCATATGATACCTGCGGACAGCTACGTCCATTTCATATTGCTTGAAACAATTCCGAGTCGAGGTGCTTCAATACACGCTACGGAAGTCTCAGGTGCAGAACTGACAACTATCAGAACGTAAGTCGTTCAAATACAACGGAGAGAATGTCCATAAACACATGCAGAAGACTGAGTCAATGAATGTTAATCACTGAATCAAAAAAGTACTGGCAAGATTCACATGGATCTCAACCTTGTGTGCATACATTCAAAGAGACATGTGTTTGCTTCTATAACATATCAGTTTCAAAAGTAGAATTGTCCCTCGACTCTCGGGGTTTCTTGAGAACTTGTAACTTTGTAAGGGATTCAGAGAGAGGCCGGATGGCGGCATAATACCGGCTTGAATTTCGGGAATGCCGAACCCATCTCCGACAGTCCGAGTACTCTCGGCAATTGCGTAAAGCTCTATTACCACCTGCACTGCTTGTGAACGCATAAGGAGAAAAGGTACTTGAGATACGGTCCAAGCTAGAAGAATCGTTTCTTCGATACCGAGGCCCATCACTTTCTCATTCTTCCCCGATGAACCCAAATACCCTGAAGTTTCAACCTCGCATGGGGCCATATGTATATTTATGAGGCCATGAAGTTCCTTTTTGGACATATGAAACCTTGCTGCAAGTTTCTTCCACCCCAAGAATACGAAGGTGCTCATGGGTCATCTACCCGCTGTCTAGCATCGAGCCAATAATCAGCCACAATCAATCTCATATTACGACTCCACGATGCCGCAGTGACCTCATTCTCATGCCTAGACCTTCCACCATCTTTATTCTAGGTAGCCGCCATGAGCCACCAGTGACGTCGATAATGCAAGTAGAGTTTATTCAGGTTGTCAGTAAACGGACGCCGATGTTGGGCGTATCGGTGAAGTCTGGACTCGAAGTTCTTCAGTAAGAAAATAAACCAAGAATTCGCAATGTCTTCCATTTCCACGAGTTGATGGAAGATGGAGCAGTAGACTCATCAGGCACGTAAGCCACGTGGTGTAAATTAGGGCGCGTTGCGCAGTAGCAGTACACGGTCACTCAACTTCAAGTTGGAGTAACCAGCTCCTCAAGGCAAGCTCTCTGGACCCTCTCATCCCACTGCCATGTCATCGCCATCGCCTCCGGACCAGTCTGCATACCCTAGCCGGCGACCTGCTACTACTTCTGGCAATGGCAACCCTACAGCAAGTGTTGTCAGATTTTCGAGTCCCGTGCCTCCTGCTGTATCCCCGTCTCGACATAATGCGCCGCATCACGTAGTCGACGTTGGCACCAGCGATTTGGGACCACGTTCCGCACTCAGCTATGGTCATGCTTACGGCGTCATTGTCAATCCTCGTTCAGAGGCAATGCTCGCCCCTCACAAACGCATCTTCAGATTTGTCAGGAGGATCGTAGAAGAAATATGGATCGACATGATATTTTTCCACTTGCCAAAGATGTATCAGACGCGCGTTAGGGAGGTTGCGTTACACGCGAGGAAGAACGCGTTTATTCAGTCGTGTCATGGTCGAGGTTCTGGATCGCGTGTTGGACTACAGGAGTATAGCGGAGATGTGGAAACGGATTTGGATGACGAGACTGATATGGATCTGGATGAGATGGAGGTCAATGGCTCAGGAGCTAACCTGAAACACCCTACACATCAGACTAAACCGCGACCCGGCCGTGGAATTCGTGAAAGCCATGAGTCGGTGAACGTGTTTACAGACGCTAATAATGATGGAATGGACTTAGCTGAATGGAATATCCTCATTGGTGACCTGTTGCAAGAATGGAAGACTGTTGTTTTTGCAGCAGCGCTGATGTTCTCGTAAGCTTTGCAATTCCGCGTCTATGCAATGAGTACTCAATTTTACCTGAGTAGGGCAACTTTTACCCTCCTTCAGCTTACGCCGTCGGATCCCATCACACGAGTAGGGTGTATTCTCTCTTTCATATGCGCCGCCATATCACTTTTGGGGGGTTTAGTTTGTATAATCAGGTTCGGCGGGATGCGTATGTACCGTAAAGCAGCGGTTTGGACGGGAGTGAGTGTTAATTTGTTTCAAAAAAAACTTCAACTCACCGCTGGCTACGGATAGCGATCTCTCGTGGGTAATCATTTCATATGGTGGAACCCCTGGATAGCCCTTTCAGTGCCCTTGGTGTGCTTTATCTGGTCGATTATGCTGCTTTTGGCGTCTGCGATGACTTTTACTTGGCGCTCGACCGTGGGATCCTCTCTTACTTCGTTAGGGGCGCCTCCCTCTGAAGTCGTATTGTCGCATGGTACAATATTGGGCATAAGGGTTGGTATCTCAGTGTTACTTGGATTGGGAGTGTTTTTGGTTGTGCTCACGTTTGTGACGTTGGGTATAGCCGAGAGTCGAGATTCGTTTGAAAGGCCGATAGGTGCTAGTTACCTACCCAGGAGAAGGGGCACAAGACCAGCTAGACAGAGGCTGGACAGTCAGACCACAGATGACCGCTCGGAGGCAGGGACAGATCAAGCAGGTCAACATGTTCCTTCCGAGACTCATCAGGTTTCGAACCCAGAAGAGCCTGTTGCTTTCCCTGCTCTGCCATCAACATCGATGATCGATGTCAGTGTACAAACCCCACCTGTAAACTCGCCCAGTCCCCAAGAGTCACCGCCGCAAGAGATACACCCCTACCTCTCTCCTACTGGTAGTAGTGATGCACAAGCTCAAGCAACTCGTTCAGACCCCTCTCTTCCGATTCGACAAGAACAAGGAAGAGTAAACAGAACTATTTCGGCTTCTCAGGTGACTAGCTCCCCAGGAACCTCCGCTGGTAGAAACACCAGCAGCAATAATGCGAGAGGAAGTGTATCTGTAGCTGGCAACAGGTCTGCCGGAAGTGGTTCAGGTTCGGGCTCAGGGAATAGAAGTGGGCAAGCACGGTCGAGCCAGACTGCACAACGTCAGAGTACAGGACGTAGAACCAGTGGGACAGACGTGGCCAGGCCAAGGAGGCAGTCTAGAACGCACAGCACACAGAGTCACCGGACTAGTCAGGGCAGAACGGGAAACTCAGGAAGAAGGTAGTGAATAGGATTTCAAGGACAAATATGGACACAGAAACACGAAATTATTGTCATTTTGAGGCACCAATCTTCGGTACACTTGAGGACTGAGAATGACACGCATGACGTTGAATGTGGGGACTCTGTATGGGCGTCAAAGTTAAATGAAAACTCCACGGTGGCACGACGGTCAGGGTCTCTCCATCAGGTGACCGCGTCATGGCAGAGAATCCTTTCAAGATGTTAGTTTTTCTGATTTGCAGGAGGCATAAGACCAAGTCGAAATGGTATGTCGTGGTCGGATGTAAGGGAGAAATATTTGCCAATGTTATTTTTTGAAGACAAAGACTCGGGATTGCCGCACAATCCGCTCCGCATGATCAGAATTTTTTGTCCTGTTTTGTTTCTATCCACCATAAGCGCGTAGATGGTCGCATAATCCTTTTATTCTTTCTTTGTCTTCAACCACCACCATGTCCTCTCCAACAACACGCAAATCTTCTCGTTTAGCTCAGCGAACTCAAGCTGCAGCTACCACCGTCGCCAGTGCCTCTGCCGACGACGACGCGGGTACATCTACCCCTACAAATTCGACCTCAGACATTGCGGAAGGTCGACCGAAACGGAAGCGAGCACGCATATCCTATAACTATGACGATGTCGAGTCTGATGAAGAAGAGGATGAGGAGGTCGAGGTTGAGAAAGCTCCAAAGTTTCGTGGCAATCGAGGAAAACTTGAGAAGCTCACAGAGATACCATTGGATATATTGTTTGAAGTGCGTACCATGGCTTTATGCAGGTTTTCAAGTGTTCACAAGATTTTGTAGATTTTCGGATACTTGGCGCCTTACGACTTGCTTAGGCTTGCGCGAACCACAAAGGACCTCAGGAACCTAATTATGACAAAGTCTTCAAGCTCAGTGTGGCAAGCTTCAAGGTCGAATGTCCCGGGTCTTCCTCCACCTCTGCTTGGAATGAGCGAACCCGAGTATGCGCACCTGATGTTTAGCTCACAATGTCATGTAAGAATATGCGTACCTCTTCTGTGTTCTGCTCTAATGACAATCATTCAAATAGATTTGTGGCTCGCCACGCTGCGAGAATATCTATTGGCTGTTCGAGGCTCGTTTCTGCAACAGATGTCTTCCTCTCCTGTAAGTTGGCTCACTTGTTTGTTTGATTCTCTCTTTTTCATTTTCTTTGAAGGTTCATTCCTACAGACCAACTGTCTGCTCCAGATTTCATGCCCTCTCGCTGGCAGTTTAAGAAGATACACGATCACCGTCTTCTGGATTGCATCCCATACATCAAGATTACGCCTGGAAAGGAACCCTGTGAGGGTTACATCCCTTTTCCTCTTGTCTCGTTCTAACATATCTTTACTAGTCCGGACAGCGGCCAAAGGTCTTGAGTTTGATAGGGCCTTTGTCCAATCGCAAGTTGACAAACTGCTGGACCAGTACGAGATATTCAAAGACAATGACGACGCGTTGGCTGTTTGGATCAATCTGAAAGCAGAGTATCACAAGTCCTTACGCGAGGTTAGTCTTACACTTCTCTTTATCCGAAACCGCTGTAATTCGCTATTTAGGAAACGAAAGTTTACGAAGCATGGCACCAGGAAAGATTAGCATCTCGAGGTCAAGAAATCGAGCAAGCTAGAATCCGCCGTCGAGATGCGTGAGTTATTTGTTGACTCTGCCTATATCTTCTTTCTCAGTTCTCATCCTGGCAGTATATGCGACCGATTGAGGGAGCAAGGCTGGGAGGAAGAAATCAAGTTTGTCAAGCGGCACCGGAACTGGGAGTTTAACAACCACAAACTAGTCAATCAGCCAAAGGAACTCACAGAACGTAGTGCGTGTGATATTTATTTCTGTTCGTATCCTCCGGGGATTAACGTAGTCTCGACTCCAGTCTGGAAGAACATTGAAGAACCCATGACCCACTTTATGCAACAAATGCGAATCCTCCGTATACACAAGGACTGCCGTCCTCGCTACAACGTTCTCCGTAAGAATTATCCGGAATACGTCGATCTCCAAGCTCCGGATCTTCCGACACCCATCATTGGCGATATCCTCACCCTCGACCTCGTCAAAGACATTGCTGAAATGCCTGGCGCCAGTGAAAACGATGTTCCAGACGACGACATCTTTGATCCTTTGCTCGAACAACTCCCAGAAATATCACGTACCTGGCTCGTTGCAAAAGAGTCTGAGCTCGTCTCGATAGCCCAGAAAGTCAAGCCCGCTTTCACAACCCCGGACATCAAACTCGCTACGTCAATATTCCAATGCACTGGGATGTACTGCAAGGAGCGCATGTCAGCTGATATGATCTTGAAGCATTCATGCGCGACTTCTCCGAGGTTTTCAAGTCCAGGAAAGAGACCCGAACAATTGAACGCAATGGTGGAAGAAGCAAACTGGTTCAATGCGGTTCCATGGAATTATGGTGGAAACAGAGTTAGGTTCGACGCAGATGGGTTCAAGAGGGTCAAGTTGATACTGCATGTGTTGGGATTGGATCCAGCTACGACGACGGGAGAGGAGTTGGATAAGGGAAACTATGCCATCGAGTGTGTAAAGTGCAAAAGGAAGGACAAGAGACACTTTATGCGTTGGCAGAAGGCGGTACGAGTCCTTTCCTCTCTGCTTTTGGATGAGTCTGAATCGGTAACTCTGTAGCTAAATCATAGTTGCAAAGTCCAGCATTTTATCAAGGTACCACGCGAAGGACCCGAATACGAGGCATTCCTAAAGGCCGAGAGCGATGTCATGTTTGACGGGGAACGTCGGCATAGCTGGGGATGGGGGTCAAGGCCTGTGCAAAAGGCCTTGGTGTGTGCGCATGAAGGCTGCTCGCAGCGGTTCTCACATGACGGCTTCAAGCAGCATTTGTTTGACGTGTACGTGTTTGTTTCCAAAGTTTCTTTCCATCGAAGATGCTAATTAATTTCTATTAGGCATAAGAAACGCAAAGTTACACGCTCAGATTGGACTTGGTCAGCTAGTGCGACGTATGCCGAGAAGTACAAAGACCTGCTCGTGCTGGTGAAGCAGTGATGCCTTTATGCATGAACCAAAAGAAAGATCAAGCAATACTATTCCTTCAAAATGTTCTTAATTGCCAACCGTCACTCGAATTAGGTACCAATTTTCTTATTCCGTTTTGTTCCAAGCACAATACCGAGTACAACGATGTCTACATGTCTTCTAACGTTATACCATTATACCTAATTACTTTCCCCCTGTTTCTTCGTAATAACTCTACTGTTACCTTACCAGTACCTAGTGCGCGTTCTTGTTGCCATCATCACAAATGTACTACCATTGTCTCAAAGCATTGCAGTGTCTATGATGTCGTTTGCCTAGCGCGCCCAAGTCATTTTCTCAGTCGACGTCGATACTATATGTCTGCTACAAGTTTGTTACAAAGTTTTTACAATCTTAAGTGTATGCTACAGTAGATTTTCGACCACACGTGTGTCCCAGCTCTATCCACTACTTGGTGGACCCATCATGACCCTAACACCTTCTCGTTCCATCCTCTCCTTATCCTCCTCCTTCGCACCCATCAAATCCAATAGCTCTTGCCGACTCATTTTTCTATCTTCTCCTTCGCCGGAACCCTGTTCGTCCTTGACAAACATCCAAACACTCTCAATCGCATTAGGCTTCCCATGTCTCGGATTTGCACCATGCTCAAGCAACAAGCGCACAATCGCATGATGACCTTTGAATACTGCACCAGCAAGCATACTCTGCCCTGCATCATTAAGACGTTCCGTGTCAGCGCCACGAGATAAGAGACCTCGGGAAAGTTCTAGATGTCCGGCGTAGGTGGATAACATCAGAAGAGTATTGCCTTGATTGCAAAGATTAGATAGGGTCAAGTAAGTATTCCCAAGCATACACACCTTGATTGTTCGTCAGGTTTACGGGAAGCCCTGCATCGACGGCTGCGAGTAATAATTCCGAGTTGCCCTGTCTAGCAGCATCGAACATTCTACCGGCAAAGTCGATTGTGGACGAAGGAAGAGATGAAACATCTGGAGGAGTTTTGGTTTGATTTTGGGCGGGTTCGTGGATTTCAGTAGTTCCATTCTAAAGAACCGAGTTATGAGTTTTGGACGGGATGGATATGCAAAAACTGACCATCATGATCGGCGTAAGTCAAGAATGCCGGAAATTGCCGACTTTGGGAGGATATGTTTGGTATCGACTCTGGGGGAAAACAATTGACAAAGCTTGATTGAAGAATCATGTTCTTCTAGTTACCTCCACTTTATTTCCTCAAGAAAGATCTCCGCTGAAGATACTTCTCTTTCACTTGGGGATGTATACATCCTTACTCCATTATCTGCGCCAGTTTCATTTCCACCGAACCCGAAATGAATTCGAGAACATTTGAACGCCATTCAAAATAGGGAAGGAGCGAGAAAGGACATCACATTAAAGTGCCTTGGAAAACGCCGTAAGGGCACATGACCACCATCTATCCTCGATATATAGACGCCAGCTAGCTCTAGTGTCCTGCCTGCTGCGACGTGGTCGAGTCGGTTAATCCAGCCACCGCACACGATGCGTCCGTCACTCAGCAACCTGCTCTGCGATTCGTCTCAAAGCTCTGGACAGTCGGAAGCCACTCATCCAACTTCACTTCCTGTCAAGGTCGAATCTACCGGTCCTGTCATCATCGCCGATGTAAAACCATCGAGTTCGAAGCGCAAACGTGAAGATAGCGAACAGCTTGCCACAGTGACAGATCATCCCAGTAAAGTCAGGAGGAATGTTGCTCGCAGAGGGAAGTTGTATCTGTTCCTAGACATGCCATTGGATATTGTATACGAGGTACGTCATGACCGGTGTACTTGTAGTGCCCGTTCAAGCTCCTAGCTGTTGCAGATACTCGGACATTTGGAACCTCTCGACATCTTACGGCTTGCAAGGACCTCCAGGGACTTGAGAAGCTTTCTCATGATTCGTGAAAGATCGTCAATCTGGAGGACGGCTCGGTCTAACGTGGGTCTCCCTTCGCCACCCGATTCCATGAGCGAACCTGCGTTTGCAAACCTCGTGTTCGATGGGTATTGCCATGTAAGACATCTGTCTGTTGTGATTTTTCTTCCGCTTGACCCTTGTCGTTTCCATTTCACTAGAAATGTGAATGTAACATGCGTCAGACCGAAAACATCCTCTGGGCCTTTTCCTTACGTTTGTGCAATGGTTGCCGTTCTAAAGAGTTTGTTTATCATCTCTTTCCATCACAAGCCATACTCATGTTAACCTTTACTCAAGGTTTAGGCCAAGTTGGGGTATGTTCCAATTATTGGATGTGACATCTCAACAAGTGATGCTCCACGGATGCCTTCCCGCTGAACGAGGGATCTATTATATGGAATCCATGGTCATGGATCATGTCGCCGAGTACAAGAGACTTGTAGGGGACGCCGAAAAATTAGACATCTACTTGGCGGAGCGAATGTCGCTGACGATGGCTAGGCAGGAGGTATGGAAGTCATTTGTTTCCTGACGCCCATCAGCGTCTAACTCGTAAAATTAGCGCGTCAATGTGTATGAAGCATGGATGAAAACCAGGGAACAAGAGCGGATCCAAGACCGGGAGAAACTTCGTGAACGCCGTCAGAAAGCGTGTGTATCAGGTTCGTATGTGCGGACTAATGGATCTGATACAAGTCCAGGATACTGCGGAAACTGTCGGAGTTGGGATGGCAGGAAGAAATCGACAATCTGTCGCCTCGGAGTGATTTTCATTCTTGTCCTCTCGTGAGGGAGCCCAAGGAGTTCACTGATCGAGGTGAGTCTTATTCATCCGCGGGGACCCTCGGCTGATAGGTCTATCCAGTATGGATCCGGATTAAAGATCCCATCATCGAGTTGATGGAGCAGATCAAAGCTGTCCGAATGCGCCAGGTCGTCTACCGAAACCGTTACGAAGTTTTGCGCAGGATGTACCCAGTTTACTGTAATCAACAGCATCCTGGCATTATCCTACCCAGCCTCGCCGATATAATCAATCTGCCATCTATTAAGCAAATTGCTGAACTACCCTCTGAAGCTGGGAGCACGTCCCTTCCTTCCGACAACATCTTTGAATTTCTATCGACTGAACTTGCCGATATTTCACGTGCATGGTATGATGAAAAATGCGCCGAGCTGGTATCAATTGCTGCTCGAGAAGTTCCTGGATTTAAATTGGAGGATCTCTTTCTTGCGACTACAGTCTTCAAATGTACACGCGCCAAGTGCGACACTAGACTCCTAACATTTCCACTAGTCCTCACTCATCCATGCACTTCTTCATATTGTTTCAAACGTTCTAATCTCAAAGGACTGCGAGGAGATCAGCGATGGTTCGGTTCCTCTCCATGGAATCAAGGCGGCGATAGAATCGTGTACGATTCGGATGGATCGCAGATAATAAGGGCATTTGTGGAGACGATGAAATTGGACCCTGATATTGTCACTGTGAATGACATGAATGAGTTTTGTGTGATTGTGGAATGTTTGACATGCGGGAGGGACGTTTACAGGGGCCACAAATTCATGTTCTGGATGCACGCGGTAAGCTTTCTGACCATGACGCTGAACCCCGCGATCCTGACTATTACTATTAAATGTTGTTTGGGACATAGTTGAATCATGGTAGAAGGCACCCCAATTCGACATGGAGTTTCAAAATTTCCACGACTGTGAACGTTACAGAGAATGAGGCGTTTCTTAAAGCAGAAAACAAGGCTATCATCACAAACGGGAGTGCGCCCCTTGCGAGGAAGCTTTTTGGTTGTGTTCAATGCAGCAACTCGTCGGATACTCAGGCTCAACTTGGCACACAACGTTTCTCGCGTCGTGAACTCATAACACATTTTTGCACGACGTAAGTCCTATTTGTTCCTCTTTTTAAAATTTAAAGGTTGGTACTGTTTGTACTCATGAGTCGGTGGTTGTAGACATGGCAAGCAATCAAGGGATATTCAACGAAGCGATTGGCTGTGGACAGCAAATATTTCCCTGAATGATATCCCAAGCTTGATTTTTTGCAATCTACCTTGCATACCATGATCTATTTTGGCATTGAACAAAGTTATATAGCACATTGATTGAACAGTATGTATCATGTTTATTTGTACAATTTCATTACATATGTAGTTGGATTCTTTGTCAAACCGATCCGGAAACTCAATCGCCCGAGTTATCTTTGAAGAGTAAACGCGATTGCCTTGTGCTTGAGCTTAAGCCTTGTTGACTTGAGTATTCGAGGCGTTTGCAAGATCACCAACGCTAACACTGAGTACATGCCAGTGATATTCTTCCGCACACGCAAAAAAAAAGAAAATCGAAGAAAAAAACATGGATCATTGACATTGACGTTTTACATAGACAAAAAAGTAAGATACTTGTACTATTTGCGAGCTACGTATGTAGGTATTTGTATTTACTTGTGCTTACCGGTTAAGTAGTAGGTATTCGGAATGAAAAAAAAAAAAAAACGAAAAAAGTTGAGCTAGCATTGCGATCGATACGCAGAGCATACGCATATGTATGACAAGACCCTGGGTTGGACTTGAGCTTGAGCTCGGCCGGAGAGTGAGTACGAGGTCGATTTTGTCTTTGATTGGAACCAGATTTAGGGAGAAACGGAGACAACCAGTCAGACAGACAGATAGTGGGGAAAGACATAAGGAGATAGAAATGAGATACTTGACAGCAGCACAGGAAGGAGGACATCGATATCAAAATCGAACGAGGGACAAAACTGGTGGTAATACGCAAAGCGCATAGCGCAGAACAGGGAAACGATCAAATCAAAGGTAGAGGACAAAGACAGGACAGAGAAAGCAATTGGATAAAAACGCAACTTGGGTAGGCATTGCAACGTGGAAAGCGGTAGGTGGATGTGGTATGTAGACTAAGTAGACGAGTAAACAAGCAGGGGCAAGAAAAGATGCAGGGATATATGTATGTGCATATGTATCCACAGATGAAAATTGGAAGTGGGGTGTTTAAGGCATTTGAGCTATGTACGGTATGGCAATGGCACGATATATCAGAATCGTAGATTGTTCAAAAAATGAAGCAAGGCAAGGAAGAAGGGGAACGAAAGTATCCCAGACTTTAAGCAACTTAACGAGCAACGCAACTAGAAAACCCAAAAGGCCAGCCAAAAAACCGCCCGACTCGTTCAAATCTCTACACAATTGACTTGATCAACATCCCCTCTAACCTGTGATACTCTGGCACAATCGCCGCATACGCAAGGAACGAATCCAAATCCGGCTCTGCGACCTTTGCCAATCCCAACTGAGCCTCCGAATCTCCAGTCTGGAGCGCAACAACAGGCGTCAGAGGTGTCGGAGCACTTGTCCCACTCGCTCCAGATGTTCCATTTCCAGAAGCATTCTGTCCCTGAGCAAAGGACCCTCCGACCCCATTCGCAGGACTCAGCATCCCAAGAGAAAGATCCGGAGTCGTCATACTCGTTCCAGCCGTACTCACACCGCCCGCACTCGTGCTAGCTGTTAAACCAGACATGGCAGACATGCTCGCTGCGATAGAAGGCGAGTACATCCCTCCGCCAATTATTCCAGGTGAGCCCGTGTTGGTGTTTAGGTTGGACAGGTTGAGAGAAAGACCTTGGTTCCTCTCCATCTCTGCTACTTCGTTTTCTTCCTCTTCTACAAGGACAGAGTTGCCTATTCCACCACGGATGGATCCATAAGGCGTTGAAGAACCACTGCCCATAATACCACCCATACCTATACCCATGCCTATTCCCGAACCAACAACGCCTACTCCCATAGGTCCACCGATGCCTGGTATACCAGGTATCCCACTCCCAGGACCTCCAGGACTCGTCAATCCCCCAGGTACAGCTCCAGACCCAGCACCAAGCGGGACTCCAACTTGACTTTGTGGTTGTCCAGAGATCAACGTCGCTCCTCCGACGGGAGGAACACCATTAACATGTGTCCTAGCCCAAACTCCACCGCTCATGACCCATCTCCTACCAAACAACCTCCTGATCTCGTCTTCGTAGGCTCCTAGACCTGGTTTACCCCCAGTAGCAGCGGCAGCAGAGGGCGAAGCACCGGAGTTACCACTCAACGTTGTCAATCCCAAATTCCTCTCTGAACCAGGTGCGCTACCGACCCAACCAGGTGATCCTCTACCTGAAGCACTGGACGCACTAGAAGGTGTACCGGGTACTCCGACTGAAACTGGATCTTTACCCCAAACCCATCTCGCAACATATGCAGCACCTAGAGATGCTCGAGAAGGGTATCCTTGCGCAGGAGCGTTCCTATGAGGAATCGCTTGCGCAGAATCGACTTGTGTAGCAGGGACGTATACCGGTGCGTTGAAAATATCGCCTACCAAGTTGGAGACACTGGGAAAGTTGGCTGCTGCACCTGTGCTGAAGACACGGCTAGGTAAAGGAGAGTGGTCGTATGGATCAAAAGGTAAACCAAGTGACGCAGGAAGATTGGGCGCTGTAGGCTGAAGGAGCGGAATCGTATCTGTCGCGGTACGAATGAGAGGTGGTGGAGTCGCGCTGGCGCTTCCTGGGGCTGTAGAGTTGGCTGTAGTAGACTTGCGAGCACCCAAGACGCCAGTAGCGATCATTTTGCTCCATTTCACACGGAAGGATAAGACTTGGCTTTCGAGTAGACATCGTGGATTTGCACGAAGGTCTCTAAATTCGTTGACTTTGATTCCAGTTTCAAAGCGGTAGATGCCTTTGACGTGTGAGAATGGGTATGGGTCTCCTTGGAGGTGCCAGAATGAAAATAGTTTGTCGTCGAGACCGATGGAGCCTCCTGGTGGGACGATGGCTACTAGACGATCAAACGCACTCCAGCTTTTGGTGTACATGTCCCTCACTAAAGCACGAGGGACATCAGCATTTCGGCTCGTAAGCACAGCGATATATCTCCTTCTTTCACCCTGTTCCTGCGCAGGGTGTGGGTATAGGTTATACAACCTCGTAGGAAGGTAATGTTGTGCAGGTGACATTAGTACATCCATCGGTCCAAACGACAGGACAGCATCCGAAGGCGAAGGACAGATGGAGAGATACGTAGCGAGGTAATCAGACGTAAAACTCGTAACGATCGTATCGGGGTCGAAACCATATCTCTCGACGAGGTATTTCGAGACATTACCGACTTTACGTCCTCCGCCAGAAACGTCCACCTCGCCCAACCATCCTCGGACGCGTCTGCCTTCTTCCCGGGAGCCTCCGACGATATCGAGGACACCTTCGTCCCAGTAACCTTGAGAACCGGGGTTATGGCCTCCGTGGACCCATAAACCAGTCGCACAAGCTTCTGCTTCGCCCATAGGAACCCATTTACCGCTGATAAGACTAGCTATGAATGCAGAAGCGAGTTGGATTCGGCCGGTACGTGCCCAGACTTCTTGAGGCCAGCTTTCACGGACGCGTAAGAGTTGGGCAGCGACGAGAGAGGCAGATGCACAGGTGCCTACGCGAGCAGCCATGTGGTCTGGGCCTCCCAGGAGTGCTTCGATTGCGAGAGCATGGGTATGCGAAGATGTATCTTGAGCAATGGGAGTGTTGGGAAGTGAGAATGAAGGAGATGGAAAGTGGGTTTGAAGTGCTAAATGAGGATCCAGCGAAGACAAGGATGGAACTGTGGTTGATTTCCACCAAACCAAGGCGTGCTAATAATTGTCAGAAATTCGAAATAAATAAACAAAAATATGCATACCTGAGCAGCACCGCCAATGCTCTTGATCCTCGACAAATCATGACTCCTCGACAGTTTGAGGAGCAGCGAGTCTGGTCACCGTAGCACGTGTATGAGCCTCACAGCCACATCAAAAAAAATTTGCCTCCGTTTTTCAACGGGAGGGAGAGGGAAACGTACCAAGTCCCTTGATCCACATCTCTACAGGCGTCGTGTACGCCTCTCCTGGCGACGTAAATATTCCTCCCGTCGTCCTACACATCATCCAGCATTAATGATCCAATCAAATCACCACCCCAGAACAACGAACTACGCACTGATATTCAGACAGCTCAGTGTCAAAATCGACCGACTCTACACCGACCAACTCGAGGTTTTCGTCCACCAAAGATGCTCTTAGCTGGTCCGTAGCCAGCTCCAGACCCAGAAACATCGTCGGCCCCAGCTTTGGCGGCATTTTTGTCCGGAATTATGGAAGGAGGTAGGGTACTGAAGAGAGGAAGGAAGATGGCCGAAGTTATCGGTGCTAGTGTGCACACAGGTCTCTAGTTGTTCGTCGTTGTCGTCGTGTCAATCGGTCGAGTTACGCTCACTGGCTGGAGCGTTCGTCAGAGAAGGGAAAGCAAGTAGAAAAAATCGTTTCTATTCTCAGGGCCTTTCTGTCCATCAACCGATATTACCTAAGCACTTCTGCTTGCAGTCAACTGCGCATTGCTGCCTCTGCCTCCTTCTGTTCGTTTCCTTCTTATGTGTAGTGCGAGTCTAGCATGGAAGAGCCAAGGTAGTCTCCTCAAAAACGGTCTAAGCTTTAGGGCAACTTTTCCGTTGGCCAAGTATCCTAACCGCCGGCGGCGGAGAACGCATCAAATGGGGTTATCGATTAATTTACGCCAGGTTCTATCAGAAAAACGTCTTTCTCCGCGCTGTCATCGTCGCCATCCAAAGTCAACCCGAAGTCTGTGATTCTGAAGACATCCCCAATCACTTTATCCTCGTCATGTACACCTTTTCCGTTGTCGTGCGCGGTCGTAGTCATAGTCACAGTTATTGAAGTCACCTTGAGCTTTAAGTATACCTTTTGCCTCGATGTCTGCCTCATTCATAGTAACTCCCTGGTCATCTTAGCTGTTTGGCATCAGAATATCCTTCTTAATGCCATCCACGACCTCTGTTGTCCGAGCTCAGACGTTGATGTTTGTTCGCAGAAGCGGACAGGAGAATGCTGCACACATGTATCTATAGTTTTAGTCCTCATACATCAGGAGTGGGACCAACTTTGCCTCTGCTGCCGGTATCATATAATCGAGATGATTTGCGAAGGTAGTGAACTGCTGATGGATGATTATGTATTTGCATCTTGCTGGTAAGTTATCTCACACTATCGAATAAAGTCGGCTGCTTTAGTTGCCTCTCAAGTTTCAAGTAAAAGCTAGATCCAAGACTTTCGTACTACATATGGTTGTAATTACGTGTATGTTCACAACTCTAAGTAGTTCTGTTCCAACATCCAACTTGATCTATCAAACATTTTCTAGTTTACTTCCTCCTCTATAGGATTCCCAGACGCAAGATGATCTTCATCTTGAGAATTGACTTGTGGGGCCGAGGCAAATCTGATGGATTGGGACAAGGACATCTCATTTGGATTTGTTGGTTGAGCACTCTCATGTGCAGCTATGAGCATGATAAAGACTGGATATAATCCCTACTCAAATTAGATTTGAGTACACACTCAAATAATGCTATCCGACTTAATTTAGAAAACTCACAGAAATGTTGGGCATTGCTGCAACATATGCTAGAGAGGGCACACTAGTACTATCCAAAGACAGTGCTAGCACACCATAAACAATCTTATTTATAGTGAAAGTAAATGAGATAGCACAAGCAACTTGATCTATGTACTTGCCCACAATGTGCAATAAATAACTCCTGATTCAATCAGGAGGACCAGAATCTTCTTTGTTTTGTTTGCTGGCTTTTTAATTGAGTACAAAATTTTCCTGATATCTCTCATATAATACCTTAATCTCCTGTTAGCTTTGATAATATACTGACTGCCATTGCCTACCATGCTTTGTAGCCAATCAGTGTTGTAGCTGCCAAGTTTGTAAAAAACAAAGGAACAATTAGGATAAAAAATAAAGTGGTTTTTGATAAAGAATCATCCAGATTTTCCTGAGTGGCACTGATGTTAATTGAGGCTTCCACAAATGTGCCTACTGAGAAGAAAGTATTTAGTACCAGAAAATTTGAGAGACAAATTCTTACCACAAGTGCCAATCATACAAAAAACAAGAAATGTTTTGACAGCTGTCTTCTGGGGAAACAGTATCCATGCTCTCCAAATCACAATGCCATCACTGATCACAAACTGACAAAATTCAGCAGGTATCACTATTAGCTCAAAGTTTCTTTCCCAGACAAAATACCCTTACATTTAGCCTGTTGAAAACAATCTCAAGGTCCTTGATCTTGATGAGAATTGAAATAATTTGGTCAGGGTCTCGTGGATTGAAACCATCCTCTGGGATCTGTAATATAATATATTCCATGTCTGCTGTTGTGCTAACAATTGAACCCAAGAGCATCAGGGATGTCAGAAACAATAAACCACATCTTGCTTTGGACTGCAATATTCCTCTGGCTCTTCATATGGTAATGTGAAATTCTCAACATGCAGAATACATTGGCAGAACTCACAGAAAAAGATAAATAGCTGCGACAGAAAATGTTGCATGAACTCCTAATGAGAGGAACCCAGATGCAGTTAAAGCAATCCAGTTTCTGACAATAAAAAGATCTGAATCAGAAAGGGGGAAAGACTGTTGTGTTTGTAGTGAAGACATGAGCAGGACTGTATGTTGCTTGAAGAGGGGAATTTACTAGAAGACCTCTTATATTCAAACTGAACAACTGTCATTCACCAACCTATCAGTGATCATGATTTCAGTGAACAGTTTCATCTCAACAACCTTCCTCAGCTCATCATATATCTCAGCTCATAACTTTCTTACAAGAAGACCATAAGATTTCTATTCATCCCACTAATAATCTATAAAGCATGACTCATCAAGCATCATGAACAGTCTCATCCCAACAAGCTTGCTCATCTCATCATATACCGTAGGCTCACTTCATAGAGCCTTTCTTGAGTGTAATGTAGATTGTTTGACTGAACACATGTTGGCCAGACTGGCAAGTCAACCCTAACTTGTACTATGTATCTCAATATCCTAGCACTGTATATGAAGTTAATTCACTGGGAGATCTCTTATACTCAGACCGAATCATCATCATTAGTAAATCCATCAACAATGAGCAATTTCACCTCAATAGACTCCTTATAAGTCTTGGTTCATAGCTTTCCTGTGAGCATACACACGAAAATGACTACAGCAACTAAATAGTAGCAATTATAAACACATAGAATAGTTGCAACTTTAGATGAAAGGGGCATCAACTGAACTAACACCTCAAGCTAACAATCAAAACATCATGAAAATTTTCACATTGTCAATACTGATGCCAAGCACCTCTAGACAACAAGAATAAGTCCTTAAAACCAAGTCTCATCATTTTTTACTGCTTCTGATCTGATCACTTATCACAACCTACCTCACCGCAGGCACTCTGCCAGGACACTGAGGTAAATAAAATCAAGGAAAAGCTCCTTAAGGACAACAGTACAGAAATGCAACAAATTGATAACATGAAGTCGAATACAGTGCTTTCATTTGCTTCTTCCTGTATAGAATCTCCAGTTGCGAATGTTCTTCATCTTGAGAATATCTCATCTTATTGACTGAGCTCACATATCCCGGGCCACCGCATGAATACCCGAGTCCATCAACCAAGCTCGGCTTTTCCTTTACTACCACCACATCTGTAGCCATGATATCGAGCCAAGGACTCATCATTTGTCGCAGCCATTTTGTTGATTGCATCTCACTAGCACCAGAATTAGGTGACTCGACTGCGCATTGGCTACCTCTTGCATGCATAGTGTGGGCTCAAATTGAAAGATCTTCCTCTAACACAATCCAAGAACAATTTTCTTTTACTACAAAATAGGCTATTGGCTAATTCTGGGATGTATCAGAAACACTTGGAGTCTCCTCCACGTTATCAATCCAACTCCCGATCAAGATATCCCCAACCTCTTCACCCTAGTCACAGTCACCGTCTCCGTTGTCGTAGTTGTGGTTGTAGTCACAGTAGTCGTAGTCGTACTAGTCACCTTTAACTCACCATCTTTGTCCATTCTCATACCTTCCGCGTCAATATTCACTTCGGTCGTGGTAACTTGTCCTTGGTCGCGTTCTCGGTCATCTTGAATATTCGTGTTGGTGGTTTTCATCGGAACATCCTTCTTAACACCGTCTACGACCTCTGTTGTCCGAGCTCCGACGTCGAGGTATGTTTGTAGAGGAACCGGACCTGGTGCGTCATCGGAGTCGGTCCTCGTAACAGCAGGAGCCTTTCCTGCCTTCCGCTCTCGTTTGTCAGCATCAGCATCAGTGTCGCCGTCGCCGCCGCCAACGTCCTCGCCCTCAGAACTCGTCACATCAGACTCTTCCTCCTCCCCACTCGCACTCGAATTACTAAGTAAATCCCATTCTGTCTGTCCTTCTCCAGCACTAGACTCGGCACCGTTTGCTCCAAGTCGCAAAGACGATAGCTGCTCTGGTACGATTTTGGGAGTAGAAACAGCAGAGACAAAGTCGTCTCTTTCTCCACTCGCATTGTTGCTCCTGTCGCTGTCCGCGAGTTGGAGCGGGGACTCGGAAGTAATCTTCCGGCATAGAGAACATATCGTGTATCCCAACTGGGGTATGACTTGGGTTTGGTTCTGTCCTTGTTGTCGCAACTGGGAAGGTTTAGCATGGTCCTTGAGCCGACGAGCAGCGGAGTTGGAAGCTTGGCCTTGGGCTTCGGGATGGGAAGGCGAAGATGTAGCTGTAGATGTAGATGTGGACGTAGAAGAGGATGTAGATGTTGAGGTAGAAGTAGCAGTAATAGCGTTAGGATCATGATCACTATCACTATCACCAGCGGTGGTGGTGGAAGCTACAATAGTATTGGGGTTCGTGGTTGTAGCTTCTTGAGTGCTGGCTCCAGCAGCCGCGTTTTTCCCCAAAGCATCACCTTCCTTGCTAGCTGAGGCATACGCAGGTGGTGCAGGAACCGGCCTCTTTCCGCACTCGACTAATCTCCATAGCTGACATGGGTGAATTGCACGAATTTCGTCGGCGAGCTGGACCTGTAAAATATATGCCTCGTCAGTTCTGAAAACGAGGTAAAGTAGAAAGTGAATAAGAAAGGAATGACTAGTGTTCCAAAGTCCAAGCCAGACGAACGGGAAAGAAAAGACGAGTGCTCACCTTTGTCCCACCACGATTGCTGCCCCAATCAGCCATTTCAACAACCAATCCCCTTCCTTGACTGTCCCCTACTGGCCTAGGCCAACGAATCTTCAATATCACTTCCTCGTTCTCGTTCCCTTTCTCATCACTCCGAGTGCCACTTGGCCAATTCACCCTCTCAACCTCCCAAGCAACCGGAAACCCGCTAGCCACGAGCGGACCTGTATGCCTCAACCCGTTTTGAGAAGGCGCCATGTACTTGAGATACTTTTTCTTATCCTCCATGCCGACGTCACTGGAGATGTACTTGTGCGACTCTTCCATAAACACGCATCTCAAACTCCATCCTGGTCCTAGAGGCTCGAATTCCCATTGCTGGTTCGCTCCAGGACTAGATCCAGAATGAGAAGGCCAACCGATGATAGACCTCCAATCACCCGCGCTGAGGTCCATAGCGGTGTTGCTTTGGAGGTTTATGAGGGTGTAGTAGGTCTGTGGGCAAAGATGTGGGTTCGACATTTTGTGGTGTGTGATAGCGTTACAGTCAAGGGAAGATTTATGCAGAGGCAAGTTGTCCAAGTTTAAGAATCGAGGTGTACATGTGTTTTAGGCGCCGAATCTCGTGAAGGCTGCGGTGTGTGCATGATGCAGTGTTGGAAGTGAAAGCACAAGTTTATTCCCACTCACCCTATTCAACTCGCCAGCCAGCACAATGAAATGGTTCGCCCACATTCTCTACACTTGAAGCATACGCGAATGCCTCTCCTTCTCACCAACTCCAAGTCCTCCAAATGCAGAGAGTTACCACTTCTTGCTGGCAAACGCCGCTTTAATAGTAATACTAATAGTAGCGGGAACGGCAGTGACCGTAGCACTAGTACTGACCCACTCGCTGACTTTTTGTTGAAACCACACACGTTTGAACCAAAAGGAAGATGGCTTTGGAACGAAGATATTCGTGAGCAGTAACCCCATGTGCGTAAGCTAAAGCCTTAACTGGAACTTACCTTTGCAGACCGAACCAAGAAAATTCTAAACATCAACATGAACGCTCTCGTCATGCTTGTAACTTCGAAGCTGGCTGTAGACTGGGACTCTGCTGGTCAGATGCACTCCGGGACAATCAAACAAGGTAGCTTAGCATTTCCTATACTATGAAAGACGTTCGTATTAATGTATCATTGTATACAGACCCTTACAACAGATTCTTCCTAACCCGAGAGGCTAACGTCAACAATGCCGATTGCGACTCGTCAACTGCAAATCAACCCAAGGCTGCTATAACTCGTGTACCATTTGGACTCGTCGGAAACACGCGCCTCACAACTCTCAGCGAAGCAGCTACTATTGATTTCGTACGACAAGTACTCGGACAGCCCACTCCTCGGGTATTGGAATGGAGTCCCAACCTGAACAAGAAGAACCTAGTCGGTGCCGACTTTTTGACAATGGAATACTTGACAGACGGTACCCCGCTTTCTAGTCGGTGGGACACGCTGTCCTCTGTTGAAACCTCTAGGATTATTCGGGAGGTTCTGTCTCAACAGATCGCGATGACGGGGAGACCTTTTTCGCAGATTGGTAGTCTTTATTTCAAGGAAGACGTATCGGAAGAGCTGCAGAAACGTCCTTTGTTCTTGAATGCGGAAGATAATGAACATCCTTTAGCAGACAGATATCGTATTGGACCTATTGCAGACAAGTATTTCTACTTTCTCGGAGAAGAGCCATTGGAAGGTGATCGTGGACCATGTTAGTTGAACTTGCATTTGCGTTTTGTAATTCCGTTCCTGCTCACTATTCGTTCTGTTCAGGGCCAGACATGGAATCATTCCTCCTAGCAACCTGCCGACTTGCGATACAACGAGCAAAATATCAAAGCACTCAGACGCACGTACCATCGTCTAGTGCTGCCCTGAGTCAATCACGACCCGAAGACTTACCCGAGATAATTGACCTCTTGGAGAAATGCATGCAACTAGTTCCTCATCTTGTCTCTTTCATTCCTCCAGAACTTCAAGTTCCTATCCTTGCTCATCCTCAGCTCTCCGCACACAATATCATTTTAAACGCTGATACTACTGACATAAAGAGTTACACCGACTGGCAAGGTGTCTCCGTACTCCCATTCATCATGCGTTGCTACCTCCCCAAACTCTTCCAATACGAAAACACACTCATTTCTTGGCCTCCAACTCTTGATCACCTCCCTCTCGAACTGATACCTCAAGCCAAAGCAGAGCTTCCCATTCTAAAACGAGAAGTTTTAGCAAGGAGGTTGCTGTTCAAAATGTCTCCGAAACATCTACAAGCATGGATGAACCCATTTATGCCTCTCCTGGTTCAATTCTGTACTGTCGTTCCGCGAGTGTGGGCAGATGGACCGGTTTTACTGAGGCAGTTTGTTTATGAGGTCGTGTATCGATGGCCTGAGGAAACGGGCATTGCGTGCCCTGTTCAGATCAGCGAAACGGAAATGGAGAAGCAGGCGCTTGAATTCCAAAAAGCTGTGGTATATGATACGAGAATAGATGAAGGGGTTGCGTATATGGGATGCAATCCGGATGGTTGGGTTCCTGATGATGAGAGTTTTGAGCGAGCGAAAGAGGTTATGAAACAGTTGAAGGAGGGATGGAACGAGGAGGATGGTCCGTTTCCTTTTGAAGATGGGAGGTATTCTTCGGATCTTACTTAGATATGCTATATTCTTGTAATTTCGTGAAGTCCACTATAGTGGAATTGGCACTTCAAATATTCACGTAGCTTGGAAGCAAGCGTCAAAGCTGTTCAACGGTTCGAGAAATGAAGGATAAATGATGATATATCTCGCACTGGCACAGCTCAAAAAATACTGGGTGTAAGTTTCATTTTGGATTTTTGTTGTCCGCTGTAAGCAACGACTATGGGCATATCTATTAGGAAGTTAGGCATGTCCCTCTTAGCTCAGTTGGTAGAGCGCGTCACTAGTAATGACGAGGTCAGTCGTTCAAGTCGGCTAGAGGGAAATGAAAACTCCAGTCGGCGTCTTTTTTCTGGCGATCATGTATCCCTCTACAGAATCTCCTCTCAAGACGTCTGTTTGTTTTTAAGCTGACTTACAGGACCTCGAAGCGGCGGGACTCGGGAGGACCTTCAAATCTTCCGTGCATCACACGGATAGTTTATTATATTAGACTACATAAAGCTCTACGCAGAATTCTATACACCTTTAATCCCCAATTCCCCTGCAATGATCAACGCAGCTTTTTCTCTATATATACATGACATTAATACCCTAGCGCATAGAGAAAGTCGACCACTTACCCAATGACCAGAGCAGTATTATACGTATTCGCTCCAACGTTACTCGGAGCCACGCTCAAATCAACCACCTTAAGTCCTTCTACACCGTACACGTTCAATTTGGAATCGACAACCCCGTTCTGAGATCGGGGTTTCATGGCGCATGTCCCGAGCTACACATAATAGCAATAATGTCAGTAACGTTCAGTGGGGTAGAAAGGAAAAGGTGAATGTAACATGCAGCCATCAACAAAAAAAAGGAGAAAACCTACCGAATGCCAAGCCGTATTAAGAATCTCTCTATGAAACTCATCTATAGCCAAATCATCCTCCTTCGTATACTTGATATCCGCCACATCAATCGCATCTTCCTTATCTTGTTCTCCAACACACGCTTCGCTACCCTCTGGAAACTTTGGATGAAAAGCGGGAACTCCACCGCGAGAGAAGGACATTCGGCGGATGATCTCGCGGGAGTGTTTGTAGCCCCAACGTAGAACAGCGAGGTCTGCGGGGCTGAGGAGCAGGGAGCAAGTCCCGAGGTGATAAGAGTTGAAGGGAAGAAGGGAAGAAGATCCCCGATCAACAATCAATATCCGTGGTAAGGTCTGAGGAAAACCTACTGATTCAAATATGCAGGATCAAAGTCTGGCGCAGCGAACGGATCAGAGGAGGAGATATGAACGTATCCTATAGAGACAGGATAGTACTGTCCGATCAAGGCGTCAGTATGACTTGCAAAGTTTAAGTTCTGCATCAACTCACCGTGAAATAACAACTACTGATAAACCGCCTCTCATAAGTTTTTCCTACATTAATCATGCCACTCCACATGAGAGCTTTATCCGGTGCCTTTTCGTAAAAGTTCTTCCATGTATCCTGGAACTCTTCTCCGAGGGCATCAAAATCGCCCTGCGTAACCGGACGTAGTTTAACACCGACATCGAGACCGTTGTGTGCCATTAAGCCTTGACCGTTCTTTTGCCATTGGGTAAGGTAGGCTGGGTACGATTGAAATTAATCAGTCCATTGCGTAAAAAGAAACTAGTAACAAAACCCACGTTCGATCCTTTCCGAATCCCCACCAAAGATATCGTCCATCGTATGCGCGTCTTCGGTGGCGTAGAAAGGTACGAAACATACATTGTGATCTAAGACGGACATTCAGGGAGATTAGATCAGGTCCCAGCATTCAGCAGTCAGGTTCGTGGTGATACCGCGACTGAATGCTGGAAAAACGAATACCAAACACTAGTGTGAAAGTGGCGTACCATTATAGTTCTCCCCGACACCAGGCAAGTCGACTAAAAGTGGGATGCGGAGCTTGTTCAAGAGTTCGGAGGAACCAATTCCGGATCTATACGTGTACCGAGCCAGTGAATACAGAAAAGAAAAGAAAAGAAAGATGCAGATAAACAAGGTTCGAATTGCAGGTTAGCTCCGATGACAAGATAAATGGAATATCAAAGAAAAAAAATATGAGAAAATATCAATGCGGGTAAATATGTACCTCTCTAAAATTGCAGGTGACCCAAAAGCGCCGGCAGATAAGACGACCATTTTCGTCGCTAGAGCCTTGAATGCTGAGATGTTGCTGGTGTTACCGTTGTGACCGTTGACCGTACTGCCGTTGACACCAGGTGGGGTAGTATTGCTATCCCCATTGGTGGATTTATTCTTGAGCTCCTGAAAAAACTCGACGCCTACGGCCCGTGTTTCTCTAGGTAGATATACGTGAGCAATAGAATTTAGAAAGCGAGATTTTCAAGTAGGTGAATGGATCGATAAGTGGGTCAGGAAGTGTCAGTATGATTCCGTATGATTCGGTGTGGGTTCGGCCAACTGTACCGCTGCCACGGGGGTACTAGTTCTGAAAAGTACTAGCAAACCCCCACATAAGATTTGCTTAGACATGTGCGCTCCCGCAATCGAACCATGTAGTAGCTATTCAGTCAAATAGATAGGATTTTCGGACTTACTCGAAAATAACCTTAGAAACCCGACACTTATCCTTTACGGTCAGGTTCTTGTTGTGCGGAAGTTGATTGTAGATGTAGTGATGAGCGGTGTCAGAGCGTTTGCCGGTTTCTTTGTCGATGTACCTGTTCAAATCAGGACTCAGACAGAGATGATCTAAGGGGAAGTTGAATACTTGTGCCATCTCTGCAGAAAAATACATTGATACCAGGAAGATTGATGAAGGAAGAAATCAATACACACCCCATAACCATTACAATCTCCAAAATCAGCAACATCCTCTAACATGACTCGATTCTTATCATACGCCGCAGCGACTTGTAAATAATCAACAGAAATATTGGTGGGAAAGCCTCCGCCACTAGAAATCTTGATAGGACCCGAGTGGCCATGTTTAGGACTTTCATCAACTTGATAACTTTCGGCCTAGAAGCGAGAAAAGGTACGTTATTAATTTGAGTTGATTGTCAAATATTGGAGCCGATGATAGAAAATTAAAGGCAAACGGATCGAACTGACCTTATTGGACAATGGAATCAAGTCCTTGGAACCCCAACCTGGGTTCCCAAACCTTTCCCAGTCGTCGTAATCGGAGGCTGACGCACGAGTGTACATCTGAAAATTAACAGAAGATCCTCCACCAACACAATTCCCAACCGGAATGATAGGTTTCCGTCCATTCAAAGCTTTGCTTTCTTTACCAACTTGGAATGAGAGCGTCGTGGTAGAGTTCATAAGATTGTAAAAGTAGCGAGCTGGTTGAACGTGTTCTGGAAGGTCCAAAGTGTGCGGGCCGGCTTCCAGAAGCTATCGAAGTTTAAGTTTTTTAAGGAAAGTTCGCCTTGAATATCGCGTATGGCGCGACATACCAGAATCCTGAGAGAAGGGTCTGCTGCTGCAAGACGACCTGCACAAACACAGGCTGCTGTTCCACCTATCAATATGGTTAGAAGGTTGTGTATTGATTCTGTTAAGGAGCATGGTGACCCACCTCCAGCAAAGATGATATCGTATGTAGTAGTACCTTCTTGAGAGGTCGACATGGATGGAGCCAAGGATGAAAAACTGCTAGCAGTAGCAAGTGGTATAAATAGGATTCGAAGGCGCCTAAGCCAATATCGGATTAGGTTCGACAAGCCGACCAAGAACGTAAAAGAGCACGCAAGATTGCAAGAAGGAACCGTCAAGAATCGGCACCTCGGGTGAATAAGAATCCGTCCCTAAGTGCCCGGTACGATCTGAACGCCGAGGGAGTCTCATCATGATCACGGATTGGCAGAAGACAATCATGGAAAGAGAATGCATATTAATTGAGTGCTACCTCTCATTCCATGATAATTAAATATCTTCAACCGCTTCGACCGGATTCCTCTTCCTCCATTCTGTTATCCCTTTCTCAAAAGTTTGATTGTCCATGCCATTACGCACAAGACACATTGTCACCCCTAGTGTACATGGTACCTGGTGAGCACGAAAAAAACTGACATTATTGGCGACGGCGACACTAACCTAGCTGTTCTACTTCCTTGTTGCGATGTTCATCGTCGAAGAATAGCTGTATATGTATATACAAATTAATAAGCAGCTCACTAAAAAAAACTTAGTATTCACCATTTCGTTGTACGGAATGCCGGTTTTTTCGTGAATCTTTCTAAAATGAGTCAACTTGGATCCTGTGCAGATTTGACGCTGAGTTTTGGAGTGTTTGTTATCAGTCTGACCGTCTTACCCGGATAAATTTCAAGTTGATCAAAAAACTCTATGGCTTTGGTCGGTCCTTCCTCCGAGTGACTAGCGCTCGGAGGAACGAGCAAGAGACTGAGAGCTTGCCGTGCTCTGTGGATGTTTGCAAGTCAAGTTGGGGGGAACGGGATAAGATACACATACAATCTGGGTGCGGATGTGCGGGACGCAGCGGCAATCGTGACTCCCGCAGCTTTAAGACGATGAAGAATCTGAGGGACATCTTTGTAAAAAGCGATCACTTCGTTGCGTCTTGAAAGTTTATAGATTCAAGTCCTGGCAGGTAAAGACGAATCAGAAGCTTACCTGTCCAGAACTTCGTTGAGGTTGTTTTTATCTCTATGAAGGGGCCCTTTTCATTCATAAAATTGTCGATGACGTGTAAAACTCTGGTAGAAGAAATCAGAATCTTACCAGTAACATGAGTATCTATCCACAAGTCCCACAAGGTGTAGCTAAAGCCAGAATCGTCAAAAGAAACTCCTTACAACTTCACGAGAGCAAAACCTACTCTAAGTCAAAGGCAACTAGCTTCGGATACCTGGTCGTCATTGTCAAAGATCAGATGTGACACGTGACTTTCGTGACATGAAACCTCTTGGGCGCGTCCTGCTGGCAGTGTAGGTCCTGTCTTCATCAAGCTCATGCTTTCAACGATTCCGGGGGGAATTTTTACCCATGCAACTTCCTTCCGACGTTTTGATCGAAGTTGTGGGGGAAGGAGGGGTAAATGGGGTAAATTGCCAATTCTTTCTGTCACTTGACCCCGCAACAGCCCGCAGTGGTGAGGCAGCCTTATAATCTTTCAGTGAAAAACGACATATATTAGATGGGGAAGTACTACTCGAGTTTGTTGAAGCATCTCTAGATGCCCTGTCGTTTCTAATCGAATGGAAGATCACCGACTTCCAATCCTGTCAGGCGATAATCAGCATCCTACTACCGCGCAGTACTACGACGTTATCGGTACACTATTTTTCCCAGGTGATCGGGAGTGCCTTGGCTGCAGTATTTAAGGGTACCACTTGCTAGCAGGAACCCCACATCCTGACCATCCTGACCAGAAACATGTCCCAATTAGCGCCTCCAACCGGCAACTACGACCTCATCTTTGCCGGAGGTGGGTGTATTCAATCAAGACATATCTTCACGCTCAAATAGCTTTTGTATTATAGGCGGAACCACTGCATGTATATGTGCTGGTCGTCTCGCTGCGGCAGATCCATCATTGAAGATTCTGGTATGTCCTCAAGACTCTACTCCGCTCGAACCAATTTCTTTACTTACGTTGGGACCCCTAGCTTCTCGAAGCAGGTCCCCATACTCACAATCTCGATACGCACGTCCAACCCGCACGTTACTTTCAAAACCTCGCCGTAAACGAAACGCTCACGTACCAAATCGGTAACCCCAGCAAAGCTCTTAATGGTAGAGCTCCCGTCGTTCCGATTGGACGATGTGTCGGTGGAGGCTCGGCCGTGAACTGTGCGTTTCATCCTTTTATTGTTATATTGTTGCCTTCAACTCTTTCCAGTCCAAATGTATACACGCGCATCTCCTTCCGATTATGATGATTGGGAAAGGTTTGGTAACCCTGGGTGGGGCTCTAAAGATTTGGTCTCCCTCGCCAACAAGGTGGGCTCGAGTTGAAGCGTTGATCCTGCCAAGCTCAGACGCCTTTCTAGGCCGAGAACTACCAGATTAATGACAGTCCCAGGCATGGTCACGATGGACCTCTCAAAGTTTCTACCGGTGGACTTCCAACCAACATCGAAGCGGACTATCTGAAAGCTGCTGCTGCATATGACAAGGATCGCTCGTTGTTCGATGATGTCAGTGATTTTGGAGAAGTCAATGGATATGGGGTAAGACAATCTGCTAGTACATTTTCTTGTTGATTTTCTAACCGTTTTTGTAGAAATGGCATAAATACATCGATAGAGACACGGGAAAGCGCTCCGACGCCGCACACCATTATATTTATAACCAGGATGGGAACAAGAATCTAGTCGTCAAGGATCGTTCCCGCGTCGTTCGCGTGCTCTTCGAGTTTGTATAAGCTGTTTTTTGATCTTTTTGCGCGCGCTGATACAATCGATCTATAGGGGAAACCGAGCCGTTGGAGTTGAATATGTCGACGACGCAGCTAATCGCAAAGCCGAGGATAGGAAGGAGATTCAGGTCTCGCGGGCCATGGCATCAAAGTGCATTATTATTTCTGCTGGTGCATTTGGATCTCCCGCCATTCTTGAGCGGTAAGTGGATATATCCGTTACATTGCTCCATTCTCAAATTAGCTGTTATTAGATCTGGCATCGGCTCCAAGAAGCTTCTTCAAAGCTTGGATGTTCCTGTTCTGGTCGACTTACCTGGTGTTGGAGAGAACTACAACGGTTAGTTGTCATGGACTTTCGTTGTGCAACAAATTTAACCATTTTTTACAGATCACAATCTAGTTTTTACTGGATTCTATGCAACAGAGAACGCCCACACAATGGACGACATCTTCCGTGGCACTGACGATGAAGTTAAACGTTGGTCTATCCTTTTGCATTTACCATTAAAGGAGCTAACATCTGTACAGCATATCTCGAGCAATGGCTAAAAGACGGTAAAGGTCTCCTGGCCCACAACGGTATTGATGTTGGAATCAAGCTTCGACCTTCGACGCCAAAAGACTTTGCACAACTTGGCAACGAGTTCAAGAAGACTTGGACGGATCTTTATGCTAATGCGCCGGATAAAGCTGTCATCTGGAGTGGTGTCTTTAACGCTTATGTAGGAACAGATCCCTTTGTGAAGGGGAGGAAGTATTTCTCTGGAGCTTACTTTACGGTGTGTTTTTTCTTTTAGTGATTTTATACCTGCTGATTGCTTTCCCTTTGTGTAGTATTACCCAGTTTCAATTGGTCATGTACATATCAAGGACGGTCAGGATCCCTACGCGCCTCTTGATTTCGAGGCAGGATTTTTGGACGAGTGAATTTTTATCATTCATCCTTTTCTGCCTATAGCTGATCTAATATGTCAAGCTTATCGGATGTCGCTGCCCTTCGTTTTGGCTACAAACATTCCCGAGAACTGATTCGTAGGATGGGCATTTACAGGGGAGAAATACCCAATTGTCATCCAAAGTTCCCCGAAGGAAGTGCGGCCGCTGTCAAAGGCGAATGCGATGGTCCTGTCCCTGCTGACGCTCCTGATGTCGAATACACTGAAGAGGACGACAAGGCGATTGATAATTTCCATCGTGATACTGGTAATTAAGTTTCTCGTATGTTCTATTTCGAAGTGACTAATGTGCCTTGTATTGTTTTCAGCTGCTACTACTTGGCACTCGGTAAGTAGTAATATCCGGATTGGAAGGCTATGTTTATTCTGTTCTAATCTGTTACTTGTCTAGCTCGGAACATGTGCTATGAAGCCTCGGAACCAGAATGGTGTCGTCGATTCTTCGTTGAACGTTTATGGTGTAGAGAACCTCAAGGTGGCCGACATGAGTATAGGTACGATGTTGTTCTTAAGATTAATTCGACATTAACCTCGATTTCTTGCGCCAGCACCGAGCAATGTCGGATCGAACACTTACAATACTGCTATCGTTATTGGGTAAGTTTGCTTCTTTGTTCACACTCTCGGGTAGTTTGCTAAATAGCTTGGACAGAGAAAAGACCGCCCTGATCCTTGCTAGCGAACTGGGTCTCAAGACCGTCTGAATCAATGTATGAACACTTCAAAGAAGAGAGACTTGAAGAGATCAACTTAATGTAGTATACACGTACGGCGTGAACTCCGTTGTAACTTTACCTATGCAATAATGCTCGAAGGTTCTGTAGCTCCGAGTTGACGTCGACGTCAGATAAGCCCTGCTCAGTAGAGCGCCGGGTGACCTCGATTTCATGACGTGTTGGTAAGGTCACCTATTACCTGCACAAGGGCGTATCGATGTTCCTTACGGACGAATTCCCCCGACACCGCAACTTGATGCGCGAGCGCGTCGACGGCGTGACCGCGCACAATCGGGAAGTATCGGAATGCGAACTCAAAACAGCAAGGTTGTTACCAAATTGGGGAGACCGGTAAACTTCGGGGAACTGCAAAGGTCAGGTGCGGTTTAGCCCGTCTATTCGGAAGTCAAAGGAGGAAGTCGGCTCTCACGGTTTCTCGTCTTCATCATTACTACAACGGTGCTCCCGGGACTTGTATCTGACGTAGTATCAATGGGTCAGTCTTCTTCCCGAAGATCATGAGGGGTTTAAAAGGGAAGCCTGTACGCTGGGAGAATCACATCTGTCTGCTCTTGCATCACTTGCCTCTTCAGTTTAAACTACAACAATCATGAAGGTAGTTCATCATCTTGGATGTCGTCCTTTGGTGCTAAGCTTCCAATAGGTCCTTGCTATCCTGTATAACGGCTTCAAAGCTGCTACTCAAGAGCCTCGACTCCTTGGTACCGTCGAGAACAAGGTACGCTGTCCAGTTACATGACTGATAATAGTCGTAGTAAATCATCTCTTTCCAAAGCTCGGTCTCGAGAAATGGCTCGCGTCTAGGGGTCACGAACTAGTTGGTACGTTGTTCTCTCGTGTATCCTCCAGGTAGTCACTGAAATCTTACAACTTTCAGTGAGTATCCGTATGCGGTCTTTCCTCGGTTCGATGACCAAATGCGTTCAAAGGTTTCTAGCAGCAAAGATGGACCCGACAGCGATTTCCAGAAACATATAACCGACGTGAGATACTTGACGCGTTCTATTCTTTTAGCTATCAGAAACTGAATTGCGAGCCCCAGGCCGAAGTTCTAATCACTACCCCATTCCATCCCGGCTATTTGACGCGCGAAATCATGGAGAAAGTGCGTCATAAATGCATCGTTGACCTTTCTTCTGCAATTTCTTATCTATACATTAACAGGCCAAGAACCTCAAGATCTGTATTACTGCTGGAGTTGGCTCAGACCACGTTGACCTCAATGCCGCCGTTGAGCACAAGATTCAAGTCCTCGAAGTCTCGGGATCCAATGTAACTTCAGTCGCTGAGCATGTCGTTATGAGCATCCTCAATTTGGTACGAAACTTTGTACCTGCTCACGAGGTGCGCCCCACATAGCTAGATTAGTTCAGGACGTATAATAACCCTTTGATAGATGATCGAGCGTGGAGATTGGCAAGTCTCTGACATTGCCCGAAACGCCTTTGACCTTGAGGGCAAGGTTGTCGGAACCATTGGTGCAGGTCGTATCGGCTACCGTGTTCTTCAACGTCTTACTCCTTTCGACTGCAAGGAGCTTTTGTACTACGACTATGCTCCTCTTCCTGCTAATGCGGCTGCTAATATCAAAGCTCGACGAGTCGAGGATTTGAATGTGTGTATTCCTCTGTGTCTGTACACAAGGAAACTTGACGAACCTTTTCTAGCAATTCGTCTCGGAATGTGACGTCGTCACCGTCAACTGTCCTTTACACGAAGGAACCCGTGGACTCGTCAACGACGAACTTCTTTCCAAATTCAAGCCTGGCGCATGGTTGGTCAACACCGCCCGTGGTGCAATTTGTGATGCCGAAGCTGTCAAGCGTGCACTAGAGAGTGGAAAACTCAATGGATATGCTGGTGAGTAATGAGTCACCGACGTTATCATCACAATTCAGTTCTCAATTCACCGAGTCTATAGGTGATGTCTGGAATGTTCAGCCCGCCCCGAAGGACCACCCCTGGCGTACGATGAAGAACCCCTTGGGTGGAGGAAACGGCATGACTCCTCACTATTCTGGTACAACTCTCGATGCTCAAGCCCGATATGCGGCTGGAACGAAGAGTATCTTGGAGAATTACCTTGATGGCAAGCCCCAGGAGCCGCAAAATGTTATCGTCGGGTTGGGTAAATACGAAACTAAAGCTTGTGAGTATCGCTATTCCTTATTCAGGTATTTATACTGAAGACTTGTAGATGGTCAACGCTGAGAAAATTTTGGTGGACTCGTACATTGAAACACTAGAACCGTTTTTTCCAATTGTTAATGTAGAATCGTGATACATTGTTGTATGTACTATAATAATTTCTTCTGAATTCCACTCTGGTTCAAAACAAGGACAGGGGCTAGTTCGATGTTACATTGTGTTTACTTCTCACACTCATGACAAACATAATTTGCTCTCTACGCCTTGTCAAATCAGCTTTTCGAAAATTTCAATGGGCTACTTCTAGAGCAGCTTGAAGTTTCACCTCGACAATCTAGACGAGCTCACGGGCTACGGATCCGGACGTCGTATCATCCATCAAAAACAGGAGCCTCCTTTTGAGATGTGTGGAAAGAAGGTGGATGCCAACACGGATGTTTGCGTTATGGAACGGGTAGCTTCAAGATATTTGTTAACTGTAGAGGAAGACGAGGTGCGCGTTAGTCGCTTCATGACCAAATAACTAGCCGTATCTGACCACCAAGGCTTGTATTGGAAGCTATCGCCGAGAGAACATGCCGGACTTGACAAAATCTCAAAATTAATGTTGTGGTCTCCCTGGTATCGGAAGTGCATCGTTTTTCTTTAAGATTCCCGCGTCAGAGGCTTTAGTCAATGTCGCAATTGTGCAGAAACTTGTACCACCCGTTCCTGATCGTTTGAACGTTTATGAAGCGCAGGACGCGAAAACCGTCGTGTGTTTCCCAACTTTCAAATCTCGGATGCGTCAACTTGGCTCTGTAGGCGTATTTCTCAGATTCCCTCAATTTTCATGTGGAATACTTGTGATTATCACTGCCTTCCACCTCGGTGCGGATGCACACTTTTCAAGAAGTGAATGCTGACTGAGACGCCCTTGACTCACTTGTAGGCGAATTGTTGCGCTAGCTTGTCGAATTACGAAGACCTTTGTGTTTCAATTGTTGTTTCGTTCGGCGTTCCTCGGTTGATATCTTCAAACGAACAAGGGTTTGTCTGAGCACCGGTAACAGCGCCCACAGTCGGTCCAGTCGGTCATAATGCTAGATATAAAAGCAGCCTCGCACTATCGATATCTTCCATCCTAGTACTCAATTTCCACGTGTCACCGAATGGCTCATCCTACTAGTACCAACTCAAAGCTCACTATTGCGATTGCGTGAGTTGTAACTTGTTCGGTTCCTTCTTTGAGAACAACGTTTATTGTGGACGTTAGTGGCTGTGGGATTGGCGGACTCACCCTTGGTGCCTTTCTGAGCAAGTTCTCCGCGGAGAACGGTACTGATATACAGGTCGATATATACGAGTCAAAGCCGGAAGTTTCTACTCTCGGGGCCGGAGTTGGAATCTGGAAACATTCTTGGGAAGTCCTACAGGAATTAGGCGTGGAGGAAGATGTGATTCAACGAGGATTTAAAGTGCCGAAAGAAGGTGAAGGTAAGTAAATAATCATTCATAAATTTAAAAGAGACGTTCTAATCTGTTCCAATGTATTGTCCAGCTCATGGTCCCATATTCCGAAAGTCGGACCAATTCACCGATGGCTACGACTTTCATAATCATATAATGCCATGTGCGTATCTCATTTCGAGTTCTCATGCGGATATTAGGCTTACTTATGGTTTATATCAGACGGGCCTCTGGGGCTGCCTCGACCAGTTCTGTTAGATATCCTTCGCAACCAGTTATCCGACAGGTGCACAATCCATACCTCAAAGCGTCTAACTCATTACACTTCGGATGCTGAAGGAGGTGTTACATTGCATTTTCACGATAATTCAACTGCTCGTGCCAATGTCCTCGTCGGTGCAGACGGCGTGCATTCCAAAACCAGAGGCTGCATGTTCAGTACACTTAGCCAAACGCAGTCTAAAGATTTCGAAAAGTACATTGAACCGATGTGGACCGGGACCTTTGCTTATAGGGGCAGTTTGGCCAAGGCCACATTTGCAGAGATGTATCCTGACCACATCGCACTCAATCATCCCAGATCTGTGAGCATCATTTCTCTGACATTGTAAAGTGGAAACGATAATTGTTCTCAGTGGTGCGGCAAGAATAAGGTTTTTGATAGCATTGTCTACCACTACAGAGAAAAATCAACCCTGGTTTAGCACGTAATCACTCATCCTCTTGGGCCCAACATCGGTGTCATCTGCTACACTTCCCGACCAGAACTGGAAGATACAAAGTTTACAGAGTCTATGATCGCAGAAGTCTCTATTCAGGAAGTTGCCGACTTGTTTAGAAATTGGGAGCCTACTCTCATTCCGTTGATCCAAGTAATTCTTTTGTAACTCCGAAATCAATGCTTCTCAACGTAACCATCCAGGCGATGCAAACCCCTAACAGATGGGCTATTCATGTTGTCAGGCCCCTTCCATTCTATGTGTCTGGTCAAGTGGTTTTGATAGGAGATGCTGTAAGATCCGCTAGACTTCCCATATTCTTTTCCATTGAATCTATTTTATCAGGCTCATGGGATGACTCCTCACCAGGGTGTTGGTGGAGGACAAGCCATTGAGGTGGCGTTGTATTCGTTTCAGCGTCGAACGAAGCTGATCCCAACTTTCTTTCCCATAGGATGCATATCTGTTAGCCCGCATACTGACGTACGAAGCAGCTTCCGAATCCAAATTATCAGCTTCTCTGAAAGTGTACGACGAGATCCGTAGACCGCTATCTCAGCGTGCTGCAGAGTTTTCACGGAACAATGGGATGATGTATGAGTACAACCATCCGAACTTCTCGTTCAATTCCGCAGAGCACCCGGAAGGTCCTTCTCGTGAAGAATTGGAGGAGATGGGGAAGGAGCTGGGAAGATCATTTTTGTGGCTAGCGGAGGGGCACGTCCAGGATGATTGGGTCAAAGCTAGGGAAATGCTACAGGCCCAGGTTTGAAGCGTTTTGCAAACAACGGCTAATGTAACTATGTAGAACCAGGCACGTGAATAAGATCGAGCAATTTGAAATTCGAAAATTTCGTCCGTTCCTCTACGTTCCTCTCCGTTCCTGCTTGCCCTGGCCGTCCGTTACAAGTCTCGAATCGACCAAGTACTCAGTACTCAGTCCTTACTCAGAATTGTTCTGCATTGACAATCCCTCCAACAGCTGCTGCAATGAGACGGATCAAGCTTCTACCATCACCGAGGGGATATCCATGTGGAGATCTATGGGTCCGATGTCCGCAAATCTTCTAGCTTCTATAAGACTAGCTTTCCACGTTAAGCGAGTTCTCAAAGCAGGACCCTTGCTATGCATGGTATCTTAGGTATCTCATTTTTTTTTGATATGACAGGCTCAACCAAGTCATCGTTCCAGATTAGGGTCACGAACTCGTGAGTAACAGGATAAATTTCGTGGTATTCATCAGAAATGAGGGCCATATATAAGGAAAATCTAAGTATCCGCATCAAAAAACATCCGGTTACAGATAATCCCATTCTCCCATTCCTATATATGCACATTTGCAAAACTGAGGTTGTTAACCGACCATGACCTCCCCCGCTGAAGTTGCGTAAGTCACTTCGTCGTACGCCTTGCCCTGCTATTATTTCCTAACACTCGATACTTTAGACTAGGGCCCTTGTTCATAGGATGGATGGGCAACATCTTTCTCTTTGGTGTGGTAACGGTGCAATGCTATATCTATCTTAAATCGTACAAGCAGTGCGTATCTAGGCTCTCTCACCGTACGAGGTTTGCTGAACTGCGTTTTTTGTGAAGGGACCGCTTGTGGACCAAAGTCTACGTAAGTCTCCGGGTAGATCTAAAGGCGGGCGCTGACGTTCTTCAAGGTGGCTGTTCTCTACCTCGCAAATTTAGTCAACACTATCTTTCTCGCGATCTATCTCTACGAAACCCTCATCAAAAATTTCTGTACGTGCCATGCTTGATTCTACTTAACCATTTCCTTGACGGATGCAACTATAGCCGATTTAGAAGGCCTGGGGAGAGTGGATTGGCGTGAGTATTTCAACAATTTGCCCGGGGACCTCCCGCTAATCGTTCTTTAGTATTTGCGACAGGTACGAAACTGCTTCGGCATAAAATCATTCAACTAATGCAGAGGACATTTGCTTTCAAAAGACCCGGTCATGACGGTGCGTATCAACACTTCCTGTGGGGATCGCTATGATCACTTACATATTTGGGTATTTTCTTCCAGGGATTCATCGCTTCTCAAGTTCAACTATTCTTTGTATGGAGGGTCAAAGTTCTGACCGGTAGTACCATTGCTGCCATTGCTACCCTAGTGCCGACAGTCGCTGGTTTCAGTGAGCCTTCTTTCACCCCACTCCGTTCGCATTTACATAACTGCATCATGACAGTTGGATCGTTGGCATCTTCTATCTCAATAAAAACATTCAACCACTTTGTCGACTTTAATCACTTCAAGGCGAGTTGACCATCGTCTGGCGTCAGCATCAGTATCTGACATTTTGTTGTAGGGATGGGTCATTTTGTGGTTGGTGGGAGAGACCATGGCTGATCTTATGATCACGACAGTTCTGGTTTCCTACCTGTAAGAATCTTGTGCTTCTCTCATATATTGTTACTGATGATGTCAAATAGGGTTAGACTTTTTCGTTATTTTCCCTTACAGCTGATTGATTTTGGGTTCAGAGTAAACAAAAGAGCGGATTCAAAGGATCGAATGAACTGGTCGATCGCATCATTCGATGTGAGATCCTTCTCTCTCCGTCTAGGGAACCAGTCGTTAACACTTTCCTTTCCAGCTACGGTGCAAACTGGTGCAATAACATCCGCGTTCGCAACTATAGATATCATCCTTTTCCTTGTCTTCGTACGTCTTATCTCTGTCCTTTAAGATCTTGTGCTCAATTTCCCACCCTCATAGCCTGATAATGGACTGTAGGTGTTTCGTTCAAGCTTCTTGCTTCTTTAATAACTCATCTTCCGCCAGACATCTCATATTCAATGTTCCCCTTGCCAAGCTTTACTCGACAATGCTCATGAGCAGTCTCAACTCAAGGAAGGGATGGCAGTATTCTTCGGGCGACGGTGGAAAAATGAGCTCTAGGCCCTACAATGGGGGAACTACGTCTTTCCGTAACGGCAGACCAGCTCAGATCGTCGTTCATGTCGACGCGCACGAAATGACGGACAGATTTTATGATTCTGGCCGTGACGCGGAAATTGGTGTGATTCCCGACAAGGGTGGTAATGCGTTGGACAGTGGCGATTCCCTGGAGGTTTCTTCAGGGAAAAGATAGGATGATACTGTGGACTGAGAGCGCTCGGCGTACTGTAGACTACTTTGTATAATCATACCCCCGATGACCGTCTATACAGAATGGTTGTAATGGTGTTCATAGGCGTTAATACTTATAGTGTTTTCCGGATATCAGAAGACTCAGATTTAACGAGAGCGCATCTGCAACCGGAAAGTAAGCATATGATCCGAGTTCTGGCCCAGATCTTCTAGCTTGTTTTCGGGGCATCGCGCGATAGTATAGCTTGACCCTGCAGGTCTTCGCTTTGGGCACCTGAGCGGTATATTGTTATCCTCGCAAGGTTTTCGAATTAAATCTGCCCGCCAGTGTCTATCAAAAGTGCTGATTTTCGGGTCTTGTATCCCCTCGTTTGTCAGAATCCTCTTGTCATATTGAGACTGCAAAGGGCGCTGATTGTGCGTTATGCAATTATCAGCAGATGACAGCTTACATCTTGTAAAGTCTAGATTCCCACTAGATTGATACAAGGTACGTGTAGTTTCCGAGATATGTTAGTAACGGAATTAAGGAGCAATAAATCTCTCAGCGTAATACAGACACCGAGTACCAAGTGATAGGCGAGTGAAGCGAGATCACTATTCAAGGTTTCGACTCACCAACATATTCCTGTCCACGAAAAAATAAGATAAGCGGTGAGAAGGAAGAGGAGGAAGAGGAGGAGGAGTGCCGGCATGTGGACCAAGAGAAGCCGGACAATAATCTACAATAATTTTGGTATCTGGAGAATGTTCGCGATACGTTACAGTGACCGCCTGTTGTGTAGGCAAGCTCAGACCTGGGCCAATCTTGAAAGCGCATGTAGATCCCGACAAATCGCGTGCGTGGATTACTAGTCACCATAAGTTTAACGGAGACCACACATCATTTTAAATATTCGTACCAAAGTTCCCATGACATCCATGGGAAGGGCTTGAGTCTGTTTCAAAAGACAATTATTATAATCTGGGTTGGGCGGCGCCGAAAAACTTCTGTGGGACTGAGATACAAGAGGCAAGGCTTGAGTGTATCCAAGGGAGAGTTGACATAGTAAGACTATTAGGAATGCTTAGAGCATATCTGTCACGTTCAGAGCGCAATTAGGCCCAGAGTGAATCGGACGTTTTGGTTGAAAAGCAGATCTTCTAAATTGGTGGTTACAGCTGTTCTGCGCGGCCAATTTTTTTCCCGCGCGTCTGAATCTTCAAACAGTCTTCCGACTCGATCTTATACCATTCCCATTTCGTCTTCATTTCTTCAAAATAAGGACTGATTTCGATGCAGGGCACCCATTCAGACCATTCTTGGTGTCCTGAGCAGCAGTAGCTCTAAGGATCCAAAGTTGGTGCTGACCCAAATACCATAATATTGGTACATGCATCTAGCTGCAGACTCAGACATCCCGTATTTTCAAGGATTGAGAGAAAAGGGTCAGAATTGACGGTGCTAGAGCCTGCGGAAGATTGGGCTTGAAAGATTGACGTGCGAGAAAATTTCAGCCGCCCCTTATGTTCTCTGAATCACAACTTCATTACGGAGATATTTTGTGATACAAAAGGATACAAACCGCAGAAAATACACGCCTGAGCAGAATGTTGAGTTTGAGAGAATTCCTCGAGCCGTTGCACACGAAATTCTCAGTTTAAAAAGACCCCCAAATATAGATATCAGAGCATGAGCGTTAGGTATGGACTCAAGTCTATGTAGTAGCAACAGCTAGTTTCGTGCCAGGAAGGTACTAGTTAATTGTAAATACACCTCTCCTGAAATGGCGACAACGACAACGAGCTCCGCTGAAAACGCAACTTGAAACTACTCACAAATAACTCACCAATCAAACACTACAGGCTGATTGATCCCGTATTCTGACCAAAAGCTCCTTAGAGGGATCTTTGAGTGAGCTGGGAGCTCGTAGTGAGCGAGCTTGCCAGATCTGAGTCGGCTTAATATAAGTAGCTGGGGGCTAGTAGATGAGCGCGGAGCCGGTTGACTTCAAGATGCCGCATCCCGATACCTTCCGGCCTTAATCAATTTAAATGACGCTTGCAGCTTTACATCCATGATGCATACCGAGCTGTACGCCGAAGTCGGAAGTTCGAGAGGTTCGCACATTCTTTAGCAATCAATTTTGAGCCTCGGTGACTCATTTTACTTGCTCGGCCTAGGGCTTGTATAACACCCCATTACCGTAGGACGTACGACAGACATAGTCATAGTCCTTTCTCGACTTCTAGTATTCGCATTTCCGCTCGGTTCTACGGGTGATGTTGATTTTTGCCGTTTCTCCATCTTCCTTACGGACGCAATCCAAATCGCCGGCCAAACGCGGTCAGATACGTCCAGGACTTCAACAAATGACCGATGTTCAAGAGCTCTGGTACCTTCGGTTATTCTCCGAGCCATGTCTCTTTCTGCGATTCCCTACTAAAGGGTTCCGGTATCAAAGTTTTCTTCTTGCCGGAATGTTTGACTATATAACAGCAATAAGCTGAAAATCAAGAAAGCATTCTGTTTAGCAGGCCAGCCTGAATCTCATCGCAAACATGTCGTCTTTGAATCAACCAGAAAAATCAACGAAGAGAATGCCCCGAGGATCGTCGTGTTTTAATTGCAGGTGTGAATTTCATTTGTTCCCAGAGAAAATATTGAGCATGTACTTACCCTCCTCGCTAGGCGCCGTCGAATCGTACGTTATCTTGTGTTTAATGAAGAATAGCTGGATATCTTGAATGACTTGAATAGAAATGTGACGCAGCTCGACCTGTCTGCAACAACTGCCAAAGATCTGTGAATAAATTTGGCGATTGTGAGTATGCAACTGGAGGGCCTTCTCAAACGGAGGTTTTGGAAGAGCAAATATCTATCATGGAAAGTCGCATTCGAGAACTCGAAAACCCCACGCAACCACCAGAGTCTATAGTTTTACAAAACCCTTATGTAGAATCTGTGCCTACACAGACTGCGCAAAGTACGTTGTTCTGACAGTGAGTAGCTCTCGGTGATTAACAGAAGCAACGTAGCAATTTCGCATTCCGGAGAGCTTCCTGCCCAATTGCGTCAGTCTTTGTAAGTCGAAACAAAGAATATAATTAAACCACTATCTTACACTACTTGGTAGGTTGACACAGTTTCTCACATACGCTTCAGAGCTAGGGTTTTTCCTTAACCCTGCTTGCTTAAGTGAGCCTAGTGCGACGTCCTCTTTGTCTGCACCAATCGGTTTGCACACTACGCCAGCTCTGTCCTACGCCGCTTTGCTTCTTGGTGCCCAACTGACTTCGCCTCAAGTCGTCGATCTGGACATTAAAGCTGGGCTTCTTGCCAAGACTTTAGACAGAACATCTAGCATTCTCTCTACTAACCACCCTGATAAAGCTCTACATGCAATCCAAATACACGTTCTCCTCTCTCACTACTTCTTGATGAACGACAGAAGTCTCGAGGGGAAATACAATCTTACCATGGCGATTTCACTTGTCCTTTCCACAAGATTACATCGGATTAGGTCCCACGGAGACTCGGAAATATCCAGTCAGGCATCCTTAGCTTTTCCAGGAATAGGTGTGGTGCCAAATTCAGCTCTTGCCCTTCCCAAGGATGTTGCGGAGGAGAAAGAGAGGATCGATGCCTTTTGGACGGTTTTGAGTTTGAACAGTTGCTGGAGCTCTTTGGAAGGTACGACTTCGAGCTTTGCATACTGGAAGCCCGAATTGAATGTGGATACACCTTGGCCTGGGGTGAGTCCATATAGTCATTGTTCAAGTGTGTGCACTGACGAAAAAGCGCAAAATACAGGTTGACTTGGACCCTAATGCCCAAAGTAGTTCTACAATTCAGTGGTTCCTCAGTAACACTCCGGATGGTGCTTATTCTATCATGGCACTGCATGCAAAGGCGAGCATCTTGTTTGAGCAATCTTTCGAGTTGACTCGGAGTTATGATTCTAGTAAGCCTGTTCGTTCAATTTCCATTAAATATCATCTCAACAATTTTACTGATGTAGCTCCATTTTCGGAGACCATTCAAACCTGGTTATTAAAATGGAATACTCTACAGTCTTTGACTCAGCGTTTTCAATCCGAAGTCCCATCCGTCGAATCGGCAGAGTCTGCTGCCGCCTCAAGACGACTTCTCGTCATACATACGCTGCTCTGCGTCACGAAAATCCGTGTCCTGCGCCCTTTACCGGCCCAGGTTTACGATGTGTCCAACGAGAATATCAGAAAAGTGGCGATAGAAGCTGCTCTACTGATGAGGAGAGTAGATCTGCGTGAAACAGCTTTCATAGATCCGATCTTGGCCGTAAGTATTCTGCTACAACTTCTCCAGTTTTCTGACATTTCTGCATCAGATGCTCTGGAGCATAATCGGAAAAACGCTCTCGGAAGAAATCTCCCGGGATGGCTCCACGCAAGTTGAAGTTGATGAGATGCGTGATGCGTTGGACACGATCACTCAAACAATGTTGATGCTTTCTCCATCTTATCCTCTCATGGGTAGGTTCTTCACAGACTCCCTTTCTCCCAGTCAGAAGGCTGATTCATTTATGATAGAACAGCAGCTCCAGATTATCCAAGATCGTTCTTAATTTTCACGAGGGAACCGTGGAAAGATAATATATTGCCTCATTGAAATTCATACATAGATTTAGAGTTTGCTATAGAGTTTCCATCCTCAGAGTACTTAGAATAAAACCCTTCTGCATGTTATGTGGTCATAATCGTTAGGGGTGGGACCTACATTTCGTCCAAGTCAACTTTGAAAGGTCAGATAGCTTAAAAGATTTCTCGATTGGGATTCTGAAGTTGAAGCTACGCTGGCAATCAGTGACGAAACGTACGTCCGCATTGGATTGGCCTGAAATATAGCGAATGGTAATCAAACAAGATTCAAGATGTATTTTGGATAGCATATACTTCTGGATGTTCGAAGGAGATGGAAAAAAAAAGAGGACAGAGTAGTTCGAACACCGTGTCGGGTAGATTTGTGCATTTTATAGCTTTACTCCAAGGCGTACTTGTCTTGGCTTTACACCTCAAATACGTGTATACCACTGAAGGGGAGATCTTTGGTAATATAATTAGAATTTCTTTAGCATCAATAAGTGCGTGTATGCGGTCCTCAAAGTCCTAAAAATTTGTCCCTTCCCATCAACTAACTGCTGGTACTTTATCCTAGGAGAATCCAGAATACATGGGTCAAAAGAAATCCTCAAAAAGAATGGCGTTGCGCAGGGAAGATCGATCTTGGTGAAAGGAATCACGAGTCGTGCGTTCGTCGCGTCGACCTGTCTGCACACAGTCGTCGTAATGGCGCTCATCCTCGCGTTCCTGTTCTTCGGCCATCTGCGGGTAGTGGTCCTCGTCTCTAGAGTATCCAATCTCTTCTCCCTGATCTCCTTCCTCCTCTTCCTCTTCCTCGTCCTCCTCACTGAAGATACGATTCCAAAAACCGACTGGTACTGGCGTGCCCATCCTGCAACGAGGTTGTGAGGCTGATGACTCAGAAGCTGAGTCGTCCGGTTCATATCCATAGGAAGAGACAGAGTCCGTATCCTCGTGCTGGTATTCACTTGCAACTTCAGGCCACGGTGGGAGCGTAGCAAAATTATCAACCAGACCCAAACGTTCGTCGGGGATTTCAAAGGCTGGTAGACGTTGGCAAAGCCAATCTTGATTGCCAACATCATTTTCTTGTGCACCTCGATAAATGTGAACGAATGCCCAAGCGTCCGCTTTCGCATCAGGGAGTTGGCGGGTCAAATAAGAGAGAAGCGACTTGAGGTCCTGGTAGAGCGGAGGCGGATTTGGTTTCTCAAGGAAAGACCAAGCTTGACTCGCTGTTTGAACAGACCTAGCTTCCAACAACTTTTGGAATACAATCTCTCGGAATTTCGCGGCGGGGATTCGGGAATGAGGAGGAGAGAATGATTCAATAGACGCGTTGAGGGTAAGAGGGGATCCGGGGTCAGAACGAACTCCGAGGAGGCGCTTTTCGAGGAATGAGATCCACTCGGAATTGGACACGACTACGTTATGATCGAGGATAATCTCGATCTGCTTCGAAGCCTGCTCGAGTAGCTGAATGTCCATATATGTGAGGTTAAGCCTATATGTAGATAGAAGTGGGTGGCATTCAGAACCTTTCTGGTGAAAAGACAAAGACAAAAAAAATAGACTGACCAAACCATCTCGAGTTTCCACTGCTCGTCTTCCGACCTCAAAGTCAATCTCAAGCAGAGGACATACACGCGTATCAATAGCATTGCCACTTGAATCGAAGTGAGGGATTTCTCAAAATCGCCAAGAATGCTGCTGAGAGTAGTGTGTGGGGGAACGACGCGGTCAACGTATAACATAGATAGGAAAGCGCATCCAGAACCGCATTCCGAATAAGCTAGAACCTGATGGACCATCGGGGCGAGAAGGCGAACAAAGGAATGAACGTGTCCTGTTTTCGACGAAGTGTTAATATTTGGGGGAGAATGCGCAGAGGAGAAAAGACTGACTACCGGCGGCGGGACCATACATCTTTTCAACGAGTAAGAGACTGATGCTCAAGGTGAGCACCAGATCCTTACTGGTAGGTCCTGAAATTACACGAAGGTGGTAAGATTCCCGAATACGTGAACGTGAAACAAGAGAAGGACGCTCACCTTGACCTGACGAAGTGGGATAGTTAGACCATAGAGGAGACGGCCGTGTCAAGCCGTAAGTGGTCGGAGGCTCATAATCGTACAAGTGGCTCCCTCCGTCCGTCTCTCCTGTGACGAAGGCGAGACTGGTAGCAGTACCGGAATCGAGTAGTGATGAAGATGCCGCGGCGCACGGGGAGAAGTAACGATTAAGAGAAGAGAAGGAACGATCAGGGTAGGGTGCTCCGCATTTGTAGTTGGATGCATCGACGATAGGCGGTAGCGTTAAGGACGTTAATGCTGGTGTCGGCGATGACAAGATGGCTGCCGGTGACAGGTCAAGAAAAGGAAGTCGGGGGAGTTGCATACCGTTTGTACAACTCGCTCTGAAGGAGGACGTAGGAGTGAAGGCCGGAGGGAGTGATTGAAAGGGAGGTGGTGTAAGAGGCCACCAGCTAACAAACAATTAAAGTGGACCAGTGGGCGACCCAAAAATTGGGCCGTGAAAAGGAGGGGTTTTATGGTCGTCTAACTCTAATATTCATCCCGGCAGGCCGACCAGGAAAGCGTCAGCTGTGACGAAAAAAGAAACCAAAGTAGGTTCTATCGATACACTCGGGAAACTCGGGGAAGAGCACAATGAGTATTTAGTGGCCATATGAGGAAGGACGCCACAATGATGAAATTTGTCCACCGCGAAAAAGCTCAGGCTGTGTTATCGAGTCCCAAGGTCGGCTGGTCAAGAGGTGGACAATGTTCCTACATCTCTCAAAGACCAATGCAGAACATTCGGAAATCTGTTTCCGTGGCTGAAGATGCGGAAGCAGTAGAAGACCTCCACGGCCAGTGGTAAAAAGCCGACCAACCGATGCAAAAGTGCGCTGGTACACCCGCCGCTGCATCTCAGCGTCGGCCTGCATCATGGGCTGCACCCCAGAGCAAAACCCGTAACATCTGGTCCAGAAAATCGTCAGGAAGTCCGCGGAGTGAAAAATCAAAAGGCGGTATCGGGCGGACAATGAGCAATGGCCGTAAGGGGAAGTGCAAACACCAAGAAATTTGAAACAGCAATGGTCCTAGTTGGACCATGACCGTTGTTACGGGTGTTTCCAGGAATCCGGAAGTGTTGCAGAAACAATAAAAGTAAAAACGGCTGAACAATGTCCTGCGGATTGTCTTGAGGACGGCAAATAAGAAGATGGCCGAAATGAAGAGGACGCAGTCCGATATCGACATGGAAAAGGGACACAGAAGACAGGATAAGGGTCGATGGAAATAGGGGCCTTCAGCTCAGTACAATATGTTGTTCGCTGGTTTACTGGTCCATGAAACAGTGAATTCCACTGGGTGGTCCTGCAGTCCGAGGCCTCATGGTCATTTCACTGAAACATGGTGGTGAGGTGGATCACAACGTACCAATTGTCGTCCCGACTCAGCCCGACTCCCGGTATCTGAACCACGGCGTGTACCCATCCCAGGAACTTCGACGACTCAATATGAAAATTACGCCGAGTTTTGTTTTTGAAAGGTGACCGTCAGTTGGCGTACTTGAGGGAGTAATAGACGTTGGCTAGAATGTAACATGTCAAGCTTCCAGTACATTTGAACAACGTTCCCTCCTTCGCTATTTGGATAAAATTCTTCGGCAGGTCGTTTCTCCTCGTCCATGCCTGTTGATTGTCAGTCCCTGTCTAGTCTGCGTCTGCCATTCCAAGTCAGAGATACGCAGAAAGACGTACAGACAGACTTTTTTGTCCCTGCGTGCTGTCCCATATTTCGTTTCGCAAGGCCAGTTCTCTTCGTCTTGGAAGAGCTGAGATGTCAGCTAGGCGCATAGTAGTGCAACGCTCAAAGTTCCAATTTGAGTTGGAACGGAGGACTTCAAGAGGAGTTCGTCAATTTTTGCAGCAACCCTAACCTTAGAGTGGTACATAGATTTCTATTCTCTACAAGGTCCGAAGCATTACTAAAAACAACGAAGGGAGATAAAGAACGGATAGGTACATGCAGTGCTACAACCAACAAGTGTCCCTAGGCGACTACAAACAGAAAAGAAAACGCACAACTCCAAGAAGGGAAAGTGAAAGTAGTCATAAACAAGTCGTAAAAACAGAAAGGAAAAAACGAGTGGGATTATGAACGAATCCTCAATGACCCGAAATGACCCTTCCCGCGAACCACCTTTGTCGTCAAATCCAGAGGCTTAACCTTCTCTTTCAACGTGCCTCCTCTCTTCCCCAAACCCAAACCCAAGCCTTTTCCAAGCCCACGTCCCAGACCCAGGCCCCTTCCTCCACTATCGCCGACCGAGGCTGCAGAGACACCCTTTTCAATCTCCCCAAGGGCAACAACGACGGTGATACCAGTGTCTAAACTCATACTTCTTCTCCTGTTCTGAGTATTGGGAATAATGGCCTTGTCTTTCTTGTCTGCCACTATCAACGAGCCCGGACCTGGTTGATGTACATTTTCAGGCGTAGGCGGCAAATCCGACTCTTCGTCTGAAGAGGATAAAGAGGAAGACGTAGACGCTGGCCCAGCTGATCCGGAAGAAGTGCCAGACGCATAGATCGACCCCGAAGAGTCCGACGACGACGAATCCAAATACGCCAGCATCGAAGAAATCGAAACCTCCCCGTCCTTCTCCTTCGCATTTGTATCCCCTTTCACATCCACCTTGATACCCATACCTCTCAACGACTCCAAAGCTACATCTCCCAACTTGAGCACCTTTGCTCCAGAAACAGTGACTACCGTCAAATCAAACAACTTCCTCTCTGCCTCCTCTCTTTCCCTTGCTTTCGCCAGTGCTTTAGACCCAGCTCCAGTGACATTGGCCATAGGGACAACAGGAACAGGCCGAATCCGTCCATTAATCGACCCCTTCTCCTTCTCCTCCATAATCTTCCCAAACGTCGCCCAAGGCCATCTATCAGGCCAATCATCTCTCTTTAGGTCGATCTCCACTCTAGCCGTCCCCTGTTTCAGGATAGACGGCAAAGGCTTGTCCTTGCCTCGAACCTGTCCCTGTCCCTCCAAAACACCCAACGAAGCCGACCTAGGCGGAACCGCTGGCGATTCAATCACAACCGTCCTAGGCAAATCCGACCTCATATAATCCATAAACCTCTCCTTCATCTCTACCTGGAGCTTCTTCTCCCTTGCCCTCTCCCTCTCCCTCTCCACCCTGCTCGCTTCTCGACCTTTATCCCCCGACGACGACGAAGCCTCATCAGAACCGAGTCCAGAATCACACCCAAACTCGGCCCCAAGAAACGCCTCGCTGACAAACACCTGCATTGTCGAATCCTCCATTTCTACCAACATCACTTCGAGGTCTTGTAGCCTTTCTATCGCTCTTGCGTCTGCTAAAACGTCTGGGTCTGTCATTCCTGGACTCTCGAGGAACTTGGATCCAGTGGTACGAGTAGGAGTAGGAGGTAGTCTTTTAACCCGATTCTTCCGAGTCCACTCAACGTCCTTGATGAAATCCCGAAAATGCGTTTGCATACCCTGAAGCCAGACGATCCAGTCCGTACGCGAGATACATAGGTTATGGGATAAGAGGTGCAATAGTTGGATGTACGATTTCTGAAGGATCGTAGGAGGGAGATGGGTCCAGTATGCCCTGTATACGACCAACGTTAGCGGATAAGAGAGAAAGAGGAGACGAAAAACACTAACCAATCGCCCAACGGATAAAACCTATCATGCATCCACGAAAACGAAAGCCTCAAACACATCATCCAAGTCCTAACCATCATCACTGCGACTTGGTTCATGTGTTCCTTTGTTATTGTCACCTCTACCTTTCCCTTTCCGTCGCCAGGTAGAATTAAAGACGGCAAAGGACTGGGGAACACACGAGAAAGGAGATGAAGAGAATAGCACACCAGCTCTGGGGCCGTCTGGTTAAACGTGCGCAGGACAGGAAGGACCATACAGGAGAGAGTGTGGATTAGTTCGGCGGAGGTTTCAGCTATAAGTAGACATTGGTAAGCTTTCTGGTCGTATAAAGCAAGGGGACTTGGAAACTCACCAACAGGAATCTCCTCCCCAAGCAACGTATGAACAACGTAAACACCTACGCCCATAGCTAAAGCCTGATGCTTCCTCTCTAAGAGCTCTCTCTTCAACCGTTGCGCCTCGGCCCGTTTCCGGCGTTCGCGTTCTTTGGCTATAGCGGCGCTGGCGATGGGATCTGGGTTTTCTTCAAGTTTTCTTTGAGAAGTCGAGCACCCCGAGGTCAAAGTGATCTTCTCAGGCTCTTTTTCCTTCGTCTTCAGATCCTGACGGACCGCCTTATCCTTTTCCTTCCCAGCGCGAAAACCCAACCAACCAAACCCAAAACCTGCCTTGTTCCCAATATTGTCTCCTTCCTTGTCCTTTTCCTTGTCGTCCTCCGGAGCATCCTTTATAAGAACCATCTCCAGGTCTTCTTCCTCGAATATACAAGGCCAAGGACTCTTGAGCCCCTCCTGCTCCTTCTCCTTCACACCCGAACTCTGACCTCCATATACCGAAGAAGGCACAGAAACATACCCAGTTCTATTCACCTTCCTCAACACACCTCTCCCTCTCCCTCTTCCTCTGTCTGCTCCCCCTCCGCGTCCAAACCCAAATCTAGAAGCCGAACCCTGATCGACCGACATGGATCTTCCTATTCCTCCTCCTCCTCTTCCTACTCCTTTAGCAGACCCAAGCTCGGGATCACGTTGTGGTTCGGAAGACTTTGACCTTGACTTTCCAGATCTAGTTTTGGACGAGGACGGGGTGACATCGACACCGGCACCGACATGAGCACTGGCACTAGCGTTAGCGCTGGGCCGAGTACTCATCGAATGCGACCGGGAAAACTTTACGCTGCTAGTCTGTATATGCGTCTGCGTCTGCATCTGTGTCTTGGGTTTGGTTTTGTTAGGGACAGAGAGCGGAGCACAGGACGAGGAAAATGATTTCGAGTGCTGCAAGGAGCGGTCGGCTCGGCCGACGTTGTCATTATCTCTGTGTCTGTCTCTTTCTCTGTCGTTGGCCCGACTACGGCTACGACTACGGCCATGACCGTGTCCATGGCTCCGACCGCGGCCGGAACCGGAACCAGAGCTGGAGCTAGAGCCAGAGCCCGAATTATCAAACTCGAGTTCACGACGAAGGGCTTGGAGAGCGGCTTCTTCCTCTTTCTTGTCCATATCTATATCCATAACTGTATCCCTTGTAGAAACTCCCCCGTACCCTTTGTCCCTGTCCTTCTCCCTATACCTAGGCTCGCTCCTCATCGAGTCTGGGATACAGATGTCTAGTGTGAGGAACAAGGAGCGGAGGAGAGGATGTGTGTTGGTTGCGTTTGTAGGATTGGCTGCGGTTGTTGTAGAGGAGGAAGAGGAAGAGTGCGTAGTGGTAGTAGTGGAAAAGGAGGGCATGTTAAAGAGCGGTGGATAAAAGAAACTGGGGTAGTATAAAGTAGCGACACGCAGCGGCCGTATGTTTGAATTAGGGATACAGGTAGAATGAATAGGGCGACAAAGGCAATTGATACAGTGAAGCCAAAGGGCGTAGACGTGGGTGTGATCGTGAGCTGGACGAGACGAGATGAGATGCTGCGAGGCCCACCAGGGACGGCAGTCAATATAGCGAGGCGGACGAATTAGCCCTGATTAAAGTAGTATACGTGTAGTCTCTACTGCCGGCAACACAGTAGGATTAAGGTCGATTATAGGGGGATTAGAATAGGTAGACCTAGGGACGCTGAAAGACGTAGCAAACTTGAAAGAACGAAGCGTAGAGAGGACGTGTGCGTGCAGATTGCGTTGGAACAGAAAGAGGAGAAATTTGTTCTGTTCCATCCTGCAGTGGTTGAAATAGCAAGTAACATGGAGACCTAGATGAAATGCGTAGTCCAGTTGAATTTAAGAGAAACCAGGATACGGGGAGTCATCTGTTTCGTGACAGACAGGAGACATCTTATCAGTTGCTTGAAAAGGATAATCTGGAAAAAAGCGTCCGTTTGTCGTCGACCTGTGCTCGATAAATGAGCTAGTCGTTCTATTCCAGGCTGGAGTTAATCAGCCTCTCGTACACCACGTCGGCCACGTCCTCCCATCTCTGCTTCTCCCTGACCAGCTCTTCCCTAATACTCTCCTCCCCAGTCGCGTTCTCGACCCACCCAGGCTTCAACCACCGTATACAATCCAACACCCAATCTTGGCAGTCCCATCCCGGATCTCCACGATATATCCTGACCCCAAACCTCAAATTGGTCTTGAGCCAAGTTACGTTGCTATAACAAGGCGCAGGTATAAACCCAACCAAGCAACCCCCGCACAGCGTAGGCTCCCTGATAAACTCGATATACGGAAGACTCGCATAAGAAAACTCGAACGTGTCCGTCGTGCCCGTGAGCTGGTAGAGATGAACCGTAGCCCTGTTCGCCGGTGGGCGTTTGGGGGTAAACGTGGCGAGGACGGGTGGTTGGGAGAGTTCGAGAACGGCGAGAGCCCAGTGTTCGCTGCGCCGAGAATGGTTTTCGACGGCGTATTGGACGACGAGGAAGGGACAGGTGTCGGGGAGGACGGTTATGGGGGCGGGGTCCATGCTTCAAACTGTTGTGATTGGTAGAAAACGTCGATAACGTTCCATGTCACTAGGAATAGAAATGGTACCTGGTTAATTTTAGTTTCCTTTACGATTCCGAACAGGCTCATAGTTGAAGCAGATGGCTGGTCTTTCCTTTATAAGCATACTTGGAAGAGAAATACAGACAGAAAATTTGTCGAGCACTGCACAGCCACAATGTTTACTTTTCACCACGCAAAAGCTCATTTATTTTGTCCCTTTACTATACGTGCAGTACAGTTACCCATACACCTAAATCAACCTAGCTACTACTCAAGACTGGCCCTTCCGCGCCTTATGTTCCTTTACAAAAGATTTAAAATCCCGCATGGTAGATATGTGATATACCATCTCGTTCCTCCAGTTTATGAATTGAGAACAACAATACGTACTCGAACAGCAAGAATATCCGGATAGTTGGAAGAGTTTTTGAAAGTTCCCAAGCTCCAAAGGTTGACTAATAATATTATCTCTTACCCAACGAATGGCTAACCGCCAAGTATCCGAGTCACCCTGACGCGCCGTGTTGGTCATTGTCAAGCCATTATTGATTTTGTCTATTGTCTTTGTCCATTGTTCATGATAGAATGTCTGCCACAAGATAAACACACTTTGAATAAAGGACGTATAGTTATAACTCACCCACGGGATGTAAAGACTGAGGGGCATGACATATGCCATATCCACTAAAGGCTTATTCAAGAAGCGAGGAGCAATGGAAAAGAGAAGGGCTTCGTGATCATGTTTGGACGCGAACAGGAAGATACCCCATGTATTCGTAGGTATGAAGTCCCTACATTATCACTGGTCAGTAGTTGGTCGTAGCGCGTAACAACAGAATACACACTTCATCTTCATCACACAGGTACGGATAGCAGAATAAACTACGTATTTCTCCGCTGCTTCAGCGAGCTCCATGAGAGTTTTAAAATTAAGATCCTCGAGATCGGGCTGGTTTCTTGGTGAGGTAAATTGAAAGAGGGGTTCCAGGATAGCAGACTTTTCCGTCAAGGGAATTGGGTTATCGAGGCTCGGAATAGCTGTGTTTTGGCCTACAGGGGGGAAGGCTTCCGCACCGTACTCTAGATGCTTCGGATTAAGATGGAATAGAACACCATCTGAGGACTGGAAGACCACATCGGTTCCTGGTTGGGGTGGAACTGGATTTAAGTGTCAGCGCGGCCGATGATGAGAGATGTTTAGCTATTCCTCACAGAGTTCCGAGTGTTTCATTTGGATTTTCCGTTTCTTCTTCTTTATTCGTGGTGGGAGTGTTAGGGAGTTGGGGAATGGCTTACCTAGAGCTTGTCAGTCGGTTTAAAAGATCGATATGGATAAGGTTCGAGAACGAGTCATAAGGCCTCAAGTATGCCTACAGACTGACGTTTGCTACCCATAGATCGGTCAGAAGCCTGGACTAATCCTTTACGATTCGGAACGGGCTCATAGTTGAAGCAAATGGTTTTTATAAACATACTTGGACAGACTTGGTCAGGATGTCTGGCAGAAAATCGAGGACGGTGCACAGCTACAATGTGGTTGCCTGTTTTAATTCGCTCAACGTCCCTCGAGCGTAGCAGATCTGAGATAATCCGTACATCACTTTCCACCGTGCAAAAACTTATCTGAAAACTTTTCGTTTTGTCCCTCTATCATTGACTACTTCTCATGAAACAAAGATGTACTATACTTTGCATACACTCAAGCATACACCAATCAACCACTCTTCTGCGACTTATATTCCCTCACAAAAGATTTAAAATCTCGCATAGCTGATATATGATCTATCATTTCCTGCCTCCAGCTTACGAAGTGAGAACAACATTTGGAAGTACAAGATCGATATTCGCATAATTTGAAGAGTTTTAGAAAGTTCCCAAGTTCCAAAGGTTCGTTGATAATAGTGTCTCTTACCCAACACATGGACGATTGCCAGCCGCGTTCGTGCTCGCCGGTATAAGTATACTTTAGCAAGATTTTGTTGATTTTATCTATCATTTCTGTCCACTGCTCATGATACAATGTCTGCAGAGACATGAACACGTTGTAAATAAAGTAGTAGAATAAAATAGAGCTCACCCATGGAACATAAAGATTGAGGGGCACGGTATACGCCACATCGGCCAGAGGCTTACTCACAAAACGCGGAGCAATGGAACAGAAAAGAACTTCATGATTATGCTTTGACGCAAACTGGAAGATCTGCTGTGTGTAGGCAGGGATAAAATCTCTAAGTATTGTAACATGGTCAGTAGTCCGTTTAATGTATAACAACTGGGTACACACTTCATTTTCATCACACAGTTACGAATAGCAGAATAAACCACATATTTCTCTGCTACCTCAGCAAGCTCCATGAGAGTTTCAAAATCAAGGTCCTCGAGATCGGGTTGATTCTTGTGTGAGGTGAATTGAAAGAGGAGCTCCAGGATGACAGAATTTTCCACCAAAGGAACGGGTTTGTCGGGAATAGCAGTATCTTTGCCTACGGGAGGGAAGGCTTCAGCAGATAATTCTAGATGTTTTGGATCGAGATGGAATAGGACATCATCTGAGGACTGGAAGACCACATCTGCTCCGGGTCGAGGAGGAACTAGTACTTCTGTCAGTATTGCGGGCTCTATGTAGATGTTCAGCTATTGCTCACAAAGGTCCGAGTCTTTCATTTGGATTTTCTGTTTCTGTTTCTTTTCTCGTGAAGCCTGGGTGCCGGAGAGTAGGGAATGGGTCACCTAAGACCTGCCAGTCGGGTTATGAGATCGATGTAAATAAGGTTCAAAAGCGAGTCATAAGCCTCAAGTACGCCCACAGACTGACGCCATTCATCAATCAGATCACACGTGTATAATAATTCTTGTTACTGTTTCTAGAAATAAAATTGCGAGTGCCCCTCCTGCATCAAAAGGAACAAAAAAATTCAGCAAAAGTTTCTTTAATAAGATCTGCCGCGCGTTCTGCCACCGTGTAGACCAATGCCTGGGGATGGCATTCAGGAATTTGAGGCTAGGCTTTTACGTCAATATGTATTTGTCCGTTTGCCTAGTAAAAACTCACGAAGATGGATGCATCTACTATTCGCAAACCCTTGACACCCTTTACTCGCAATTCCGGATCCGTTACTCCCCAGCCAGCTCCTTTCGGTGCCATCCTTGCGGTTCCAACAGGATGAAAAAGGGTCGACGCTTGGTCTCTAATCAATCTGCTCCTTTCTTCGTCTGTCTCGGCATTCGACAAATCACCAAATGGTCTGACGATAAAATTGTTCCAATAAGATGCATGGATAAACTTTTTTGAATCCTTCAAGACTTGCACCATGGCGGAGATGTCGAATGCGGTTGCTAATAATGCAAGATCGATAACGGGTTCATCAAAAGGGTCAGAAGAATTGAGAGTCAATGAGCCGCCTGTTATGGATAGTATTTTAGATCTTGAAGTCGAGACTATGATCGTACTCACGAGAAGTAGGTGTCAATAAGGCGGTCAAGATTGACATGAATTTTCCCGCTGATGGTTGAGCTTCCCCTACTAAAGATACAAATCCGTCCTGCGAAAAATAGGATATGAACAACTTGAAATGGACTCGGTATCATTGATGTCTTACGTCGAACAAAAGTTCAGTATTAGCAGAGGAAGGACCCGAGGCCGGATTTTTTTGATTTGCGAATCCATTCGGAAGTCGCATAAAACCTGTTTGGGATGATAAGGGCATGATTGCTCAACATAAGCCAAGGACTTACCGTACGTATGCGATGCAGTTGAAACAAATAGACCTTGTCTTTCTTGTTGCCACTTGACAAGTTCCTCGTTGAACAGATCAGTATTGCGTATAATATCATCGAATGTAGTGGCATTTTCGATGACTTGATACTGGCTGGATACTATTGGTTGGTCCACGAGATGTCTGCCTTTATCGTAAAGTGAATTTTTTGGTTTGCAATTGATTATCGTTTTTACTTACCAACATCAGGAACGTCTGCAATGGATTCTATTCCTAGCCTTTCCAGTTCATCTTTCGGCCCAATTCCAGATAGTAAAAGGAGCTGTGGTGTACCAAAGGCACCACCGCAGAGAATAATTTCCTTTGAAGCGGAGACCACGATTGGAGTATCTATAGATGGGAATTATCTCGTATAAAGTTCACCAAATGAAGTAATGGATTTACCTCCACGAGCCTGTGATATTTCGACGCCAGTGAAACTTGGCACAATATCCTTGACGTTTTTGTTTTGGTCTCTAACGAGCCGTAATGCCTTGGTATCGATGAGAACATCAAGGTTGGTTCGATTTAGGACAGGTTCTAGATAGGCCGTTGCAGAACTGCTGCGTTCTCCATTTTGTATTGTCGATTGAGCATAACCTTGAGATGATCAAAGTCAGCGGTTGTTCAAGCTGGAAACAGAATGGTAACCCACTGAAACCAATTAGCTTTCCGGAATTAAGCTCTTCAGTGAACTCGAACCGCCCTCCAAGTGATTTACTCGTATTAAGAACACGTCCATCGAGCTCTGTAGGGAATCCTGGTAGACTAACACCCACGGGACCAGACCCATAGGCAGAAGGATCGAGTTCGCCCGTCGTATTGTGGTGGTCTGTGGGAGGAGATATATGGGATGTCTATCATCATGAGACCATTATGAATGGAAAATTATGAGATCAAGTCCGTACTTTCAGGTAATAAGGTTCGATAGCATCCCATGACCACCGTTTATCTTTCGTAACATTGCTCCAATTATTCCATACATCGTTAGAGCCTCGGTTCCAAACCATCCTATCTACATGGGCACAATTAGCGGGGTTTGGCGGAGAAAATCTGACCCACTTATGCTGCTACTTCCTCCGAGCACATGTCCTCGTAGAGCAGGTAGGCTTCTACCATTTAATCCATCCTGAGGAACGGTAGTATAATTCCAATCTACTGCGGCGCCAGATTGTATTCTAGAGGCCAAGAAAGGAACTTGTATATTTAGGATGTCCGCATTGCTGCCAACATTGATATATTTCCCCGATACAATGATGAGAATGCACGACATGACTCACCTCACGCCCGCTTCAATGACCAGTACTTTGCTGGCAGAATGTTCAGTCAGACGATTCGCGAGAACATTTCCAGCGGTACCAGCTAAAAAAACAATTTGACGAAATTTACCTGGTCAGCTCAAAATTCAGGAGGAGATATACTAACCTCCGACTATGATAAAGTCGTAATCCAATCTTTGAAGTTCGCTGGGAGAAGAGATCAAGCCAGCAAGGCACCCATTTGCAAAGAGGAGTAAAACGAGTTTGAGAGTAAAGGGTAGAAACTCCAGCATATGGGTCTTTGAAAGCGATAAGAGGGAAATCGAGTAAAGCCAAGGGTCTCTTTGAGGGAATTATATATCGAAAAATGTAAAAAAGCTCCCAGCGGTCACTAATAGCATATCAATGATCTCCAGAGCTTTGAAAGCGCATTCAATGGTTGGAGAAGTAGAAGCATCTACTAGGCCCTGGATGATGTGATGGGCTAGAGATCAAGTCCACTTCAAGCTTTGATTTATGCGATCTTATGTAAAGTTTGGAGCGATGTCGGAAAATTTGCATCAGACGGACATACATAAAGCCATTGGTCCGATTGCATACGGCACCTTAACATATGATCAGTACTTCTGCGAGGTCTAAAAATTTTCTCCATCCCTTGTTCACCTTCCAATCAGGACTTACGGATTACTTGGAGTAGAAAAAATTAATTCTAGTTGAGTTTAGAAAGTGACCAAATTCCTCGCTGCAGAACCTATGCCTGAATATCTAGGTCAATTTTTGCACCCAAGAAAAGGTTCTTATCTTGAGGCCATCGTCGCGGCAGGTACGGGCCGCAAGCCATAAATACAATGCCGAAATGATGCCATCTGTGACCTCGAGTGTGACGCTTACTCGGCACAGCCACTAAACAAATAATTCTTCAACTTCAATCTCAGCCTTCAGCTCTGTATTCGTGTGTCCTCAAATTCTTCTCGAAAAACCTAAGTGCTTATGATGGAAACCTTGGAAGTACATCAAGTACCTTCGTTCCTGGCACATGTGAGATGTCGATTCCGGACCTCCATGAGACAAATTATTTTAATGCACCTGTCATCTAGTCAAGACTTTCGTGCCCCATTATCTGCTACTTTAATGTCATTTGGTCATCTGTTGCAGTTCTCATGTACACCCAGAGCATGGACACACTGCAATTCGGCAGAGGTGAAACTTCCACTCTGAGAAGCAGATACCAGGTGGTCAAGGGTGCCTTCACTTGCTCCAATGTCATTTAGCCATTTCCAATTGTTCATGTTCAACAGGAATACAGTCCACTGAATGTCAGCTTGTGTTTAAAAGCCAAACCAGTGTGAACATCAGAGACAAGAAGCTGCAATCTCAAGGATGCACATCAACTTGATATTATCCTTGCCACTGTGATTATGGTTGCAGATGTTATTTCCCTCATGTTTGAAGTAACATGATGCTTAATAGTGATATAATAGCCCGACAGACTGCAGACCAGGTTACCGCTGTCAATTTAGGACAGAGCACTGGGTCTATGCAACATTTTGCTTCTGGTTCATTGAATGCATTGTCATTTAGTTTATGTTTACAGAATACTGTATCATTTCGGGGTGATGTTCGGCCATTGTGACATGTGACCTTGGACATTTGTAGTTCACCCAGTTTGGAGGGCATTATGATGTGTGACACCTACTTCTATTGTCCTATATCCTTGATAGAAGGCAGCAGACACTCCACATTCCTCATCTTAGGAGTAATAAATAGCTCTCACATTTATTTGAACAGAATTCCCCACAAATGACTAGGTGATTAGCTTACTTACAGAATCTACATTCACAAGGACCTCTACACCTAAGTTCTCTAGGATGGCATTCTTAAATTAGTTGATAGCTCAAAAACTTTTCCTAGTGATGACACTATTTGTGGGAAATTAAATCTCAGTTGGCACTGTTGGCTGGTTAAACTGTCTAAATTTTGCATTAGACATGTGAATCATGTGATTAAATCTGCATCTCAATTTTTGTGGTAGAACTTTTGGCATGCAGGAACCAGTCACAGAGTGCTCAGAGTAGGGTGGCCAAGTTACAAGTGATGTATAAGTGTACTGGGTGCTTCTGAAAATTCATCAAATAGAAAATGTTTCAAAGTTATTGTGTCTATGATGTTCACAATAATTGGATAACTTGGATAACCAGCGACCTTCCTCCTCTTGAGATCTCAAATACAACATGAGGATCTTTCTTCATATAACCCCTCTTTGATTCAGTCATCAGTAAAAAAAAAGTCTTCTACTTTATCCTAGAAGAACGAATTAGCCTTTGAGCAAAATCTATGGCAGATATTGGAAATATACAACCATTGTGAGTTTTTCAGAAAAAATGCTGTAAGCATCAAGATTGTTAAAATGAATTTACATACTGAAAATGAATATCTACCTCAGGAATTCAGATGCTAAAGGCATTTCCCTGAATTCAGAAGGCCATTTGTTTGTTGAGATGATTCCCAGGTTGTCCTTCAAGCAAAAAAAATAATAAGTACTTGAGTAGAGACTCAGGTAATGAAGCACATACCCACTAACAAAATGCAATTAGGATATATTGAGAAATAGCTGTAAAATTACCTACTCGCTAATCATGTCATGTTATATGAGATCAAAGTGTTGATTAGACAAATCCTTACTCTCTTTATTTCAGACAAGTCAAATGATTAATGAAACCCATTAACCAAAAGAACCACAGACCTTCTAAAACAAGATTTAGAGACATCAAAGACAATATCAGTGATCATACCCACTACAAAGACAAAAATTCAATATAATAGAGGTTATCAAAATAAACCATCACCTACTTGCTAATAGTGGATGTGTCCCATTGCTTGAATAAGAATCATATAAATAGCAGTAAAGATATGCTATGACATACTTGCTGAAAAGTTTGTCAAACATAAGTAAATTAATGCACAAATGGTAAGCAAAGAGTTGATCACTTACTTGCTGCAAAAAAAAAAAAAACTAGTTCTAGTCTCAGAAAAGTGCAATATAGAAGGTGTCATACAAGCTGGAAGAATAGAAAAAGGGTTTATATAGATATCAAATTCTTGATTATAAGTTGCTACACACTTTCTGAGAGTAAAAAATGCATGGAATCTAAGTCAGGTTTATGCTCGGTGGAAGAGAAAAACTGTTAGTTACGGCCTATGAAAAAAATGGGACAGAAGATCAGTAATAGACTAGAACAATTAGAAAAGTATTACAGACAATCTGTACCAAACATCAGTCTTGTCAGTCACAAAAACACCAAATCCACATACTTTCTGAATGAAAATGTGTCAAGTCCTTATTGTCAAACTGTTGAACAATAGAAAGTTACATACTTTCTAAAGAGAAAAGTTCAACATTAGGTATTCCTATCCAGAAAAAAAACAAAATAATAGCATACTTTCTATAATTAAAAATCATGGTTCAATGTTAGACAAGGCATATATATAAAGGTGAAAAATTAATTCACATTCTAGAGTAAAAATGAGAGATATTAAGTGAATATCCAGGATATAACAATCAGATACATACCAACTATAGAGGATTGTAGGTTGAATAAAAATGAGATGAATCTAGTAATGCAAGGATGTTCCATACAAACTGGAAAGAAGAATTAGCTATATGCATGGTATAAAAAGCAATCATTTACTGTCTACAGAAATAGAGTGCAGATTAAAAGGTGAATGCAGAGTCTTTGATTAGAATATTTCAGACCTACTTTCTATGAATGGCAATATTCCAATTTGAGATATATCAGTTTAGATCATAACATACTGTCTATAGTTAGGGGACCATCATAAATTAGATGAGAAAAACAAATGAGTAATCACATACTTCCTAAAGGCATCATTTTTATTGAAGTCATGGATGGCCATAAAAAAGAAAGTTCTCACCAACTTTAGAGAATGAATGAATAAAAAAAGATGAAGATTATTTCAAAATGGGAAAGGCTGTATAATTAATGATTACACACATACTAGAATGTGATCAATAAAGAATTTGTTAAAGAAATTGAACATGAAGAAACACATACTGTCTATGATGAGACATAACACATGGTTGTGGTCAGGAACTTGACTATACTATCAGAAGAATGTTATCCTACTTCCTAAAAAAAGGAATATCAGATAAATTGACATAAATTTTGTAAATGCCTATAAGTACCATCTGAGGAATGGGCAGTGTCAGAAAATAATGGACAAATTGTAAATCAAGTCCATAAGTTGTGAAAGGACATCACATACAGCCTGTTGGAAAAAGAGGATTAGATCTCACAAAAAGGGATTTCATCACATACAAATTGCCACTGCAGAAAGATTGAAAGTGGCTTTGGATCAGCAATTGATTGAAACTCCATTATAACCTACAATCTGAATGGAGAAATGGGGTCAAATAAGCTTGAATCAATGAGAATGTATATCATTGCATACATTCTGAAAGTAAAAATCAATTGAAATCTATAGGCTATAACTGAAAACACAGTGACATACCTCCTTGATAAAGTGAGCAGGATCCAGGTGAATTCAGAGAAGTTGAAAAATGATATGCAGAAAGGAATATTACATACTCCCTAGAACAACTTGTTTCAGATCGTTCTATCAAAGAAGTGCATTACATACATCCTAAGAAAGGTGCAAATAATGGCTACATTAGAAGTAACATGTTAAGATTAGCCTTTTACTTACACTATCATCTTCCTGGACATGAAAACAATTATCAAATCCAGATCAGATGCCATCTGTAGTTTTTAATATATGGCTACGTACTTCCTGAAAAAATTTGCCAGAGTTTGAGACCAATTAATCTAGGAGGTATAGGTGATGGCTTACTTCCTGTGCACAAGTAAGTTGATTGGATATATCAGCCACTTTGCAGAATTGTTACACACATTCTTAAAAGTTGGATGAAAACCAGCTTACATGAGACTCAGGAAAAAACTCCACAACATACCTCCTAAGGTTGAAAAAGAAACAATTCAGTTTGATTAACAGAAGTTATTGTTAATAAAGAATATTACTCACCTGTTCAAGATATGTATTTACTCAGAATCATTAGGAATCCACTATGGAACAGAAACAGTTACATACCTGCTTAAATCACATATTACTTTATTCAAACACAGAATAAAAAAATTACACACCATCTGCAAAAAGACCAGTACCAAGATATTGATCAGAGATTTACCAATAAATTATGCAAAGTAGCAGTTTTATACTTCCTGAAAATTTTACAGAAATACCACTTAGAGGTAGATAGAGATTAAGAAACTAAAATTTTTGACATACATTCTAAATCAAGAGGAAGAAACCAGCTTGAGAAAATCTGGCTGCAATAGTTGAAGAACTTTGCTTACTTCCTGAAAAGAAAAACTGAGACAATTCAAGAGGAAGTAGTCAATACATACATCCTAGAAGAAAAAATCCTCAGTGAAAAAGAAGAAATAAAAGCATTGTTTGCATACATCCTGAAAATATAAATTTTTAGTCACAAACATGCATATTTGGTCAAACATTTTTGTTACACACTGCCTGTCATAAATGAAAAATATCAAGTATATGTGAATTAGTAGAAACTGTATTATTCACCAACTGAAGGAAAGATTACTAAAGCTTCAGATCAAAAAAGAAAATAATCAAACCTACTTTCTGTAAAAGTAATAACACTTTAAGTTCTGGATACAACTGTCAGTACTTTAAAACTGCTACATACTTTCTATAGGACAGAGTGGACCAAGTATGAGATCAGGAAAATAATTAGCAAACCCAAGAATTATAACATACAAGCTATAAATAACAAATTTAATTGATATCAATGTAATAAAATTGAAGCACATACTTTCTGAGTGTAAATGAAATGGAAGAATTAGAATCAGGAACAGTGAAAAAAAGATGGTATTGAATACAGCCTGGATGGATTCATGACGGGTTAGAGTACAATATAAGAAGGTTATGACATACGGTCTTTGAAAAAGAGCAAGGTCATGTTTTTAAGAATAATAAAATGCCAGACCAGAGTTAAACATACTCTCTGAGAATCAACATGAGAATAATATGCAAGTAAAAGAAAACAAACTTACTATCTAAAGAAAATAAAAATTACATCAAGGGCATCAGGTGATAGAACAACTATAATTCATACATTCTGGTCAATAAAAATTTTCATGTTAGAAGTTTCCAATACAATTAGATACCAGGACTCACAATCTAAGATAATTCAAATTTCCTTCATTTCTGTTTCTCGATGTGAGCATGAAACACTCACCTCCTGTTCAACATCATAAAAACATTTCAATGAATAGTGTTTACATAGATATGCTTACCTCCTTTTTTTAAAAAGATATTTGTGATCAGCTTTTGTACTCATCACGTTGCAGAATTACCTTCTATTTTTGACATAATTTCATGAAATTGTTATTCAATCCTTTATGTTATTTCCTGGGTGCTCTGGAAGCTCACCTCCAAAAGATCCAATATTTTGATTAAGACATTGTGCAATTTTTTAGGGACATTACTGCTTCCCTTAATAAAATGTTAGAATACTAATAGCAAACTCAGACCAAATACACTATACCTTGAATACCAAGACTAAGTTCACAATATCATCTGCTAAATCTGGATCATTTGCACATTGGTGCCAAAGTGCAAACCATTGATCAGCAATCATTTCTACATATTGGACCCACCATTCACAGATTTTATCTTCCATTTTAACTGCTTCCATCATGTGATGATACCAATGGTTGCAAGCATAGTGACCAGCAGCTTTAGTAATATTGTCCTTGAATCTCCTTTCGATAGCTAACAGACAGTTTTCAACTGCAAAGATATGATATGCTCCAGGATTGATGTAATACTGCTGAGAGCGCTTCTCCTCCATCAGAAATTCTGGCAAAGAGGCATGGTAGAATTGGATAGGTGTCTCCTGAGAATCTGGTATCATAAGAAATGATATGCAATCATCAAGCCATAACCTGATTTCTCCATTCTCCTCATAGTCAAGAAATTGCAGAAGTGTACGCAATGAAACTGGATGTTGGAGAACAAGCATAGTGCCAATGACATTCCGGATCATAGCTTTTTCTTGTTGAGACCTTGAAGCAACAGCCTGCCCCAGGATCTGATGATAAAGGCCATCAAGTCCACTATACTGTGATAAAACCTTCTGCAGTCTTTGTTCTGGTAAGCCTTTATCATCCTCCACAAATTTGACTAGTGTGGAAGCATAAATAAACAGTCCTCCAGTTTTCTGCACCAGTTGCTGGAGTTCATCATCAGAAGGCCATGGCTGCTTCACATTCTGCATTAAGCGGGACTTCTTTCTGCGTATCTCTGAGAAAGAATGCCTGTAAAAGTGATAGATAGAGTTATCTGCAGGAAATCTCCACAAATCCAGATGATAACATTGGCCTTGAAGTTCCTCTAAGATAAAGGATTCACGTCGGCTGAATAAAAGAATCCGGATGGCAGTAGATGATAGAGAATCTAGGTTTCTGACAAAAACCCTGATTAGAGCCCTACAATCCTCTGGCTGGCATTCATCAAGGCCGTCAACAATGACAAGGACAGGTGAAGTTAATTGAGCCAAAGATGGAGAGGAAAATGGGGAAAGAATCAAGTTCTCCAACTGTGCTTGAAGTTTTTGATCAACAAAGGATGGATTGTGGCTAAGAATGATCTGTAGTGCCCTCCCAAAATGAGGAAAGAGCGTAGCAAGTTGGAATGCAACGGTAGGGAAGAAGTTTTTGTTTACAGTGCGCTCTGCTGAGTCCCGAGTGAAAAAAAAAGTGGCAGTAGCATTTCTGAACTGTTCTGCCATTGTATAGGCAATGGTGGACTTGCCAGAGCCTGCAGGACCATAAACCCAACATATTGGACTTTGTTGGCGGTCTCTAACCCATGCTGTAATTAGCTTCATGATATCATCCCTGGTGTTTGGGAAACATTTGGATGCATTCTCATTCTCAGCAGAATTGTGAAAAGCTGCATATGTAACCCGGCCTTCCGGTAATCCATAGACCGAATCTGCACCTAATATGTGCATATTTTAGAGAACAGACATGTAAATTGTGTAAAGATGCTCACCATTAATAAAATTCTGAATATAATTAGTCTGGTCCCCACCCACATTATTCA